>BMAW01033219.1:4475-15347 GCA_019974015.1 Nephila pilipes
ATATATATATATATATATATATATATATGTGTGTGTGTGTGTGTGTGTGTGTGTGTGTGTATGGGTGCGTGTGTGTGTGTTTGTTTCACTTTGCATGCGCGTGTACAAGATGAATGTCGATTCAAATTATCACGTTAAAAACTACTAGAATTTTCAACTTTCGTGCCCTGGGAAGAGGCAAATTCTCCAGAATCTCACGACAGAAATCAAGAACATTCCGTTATAATATGAGGCAACATTTTGCTGACAACATATTTTTGTTACTCGAAATACAATTCTGAAAAAAAAAAAAACTAAGTCCCAAAGCTACAACATTATGCTGGCCCTTAAATTATAAGCGTTCAAAGAACAGTCAGTTTGCATATTGATTCGAGTGTTAAGGTTTTGATTTGTAGTTATTTGTTGTCAAATAAAAAATTTAATTGTTAATGCGTCGAGAAGCTGATATAATTTTGTCTCGAGCTAACACTGTTGGTGGAGGCCTGTATTGTACTCAGGAATCAAGAAAAAAATTAAAAGTTCGGTCATCGGTGAATTTTTTTTCAAAAAAAGGAAGATATCCATGGTTGGAAAAGTTATAACGAAGAATTTTTGATTGAATGGCATCGATCATGAATATGGGCAACTGAGATCCTAGAGTTACGATTAGTGAGTCAGCGATGGTTACTAAAAACACACATCGATACGATGCCATCTCTTAGAATTTCTAAGATGAATGACCGCATGAGTATATATTAAATTTGTTTGGGTGAAAGGAAGCACTTTGTTTTTAATACACTTTGTGGGTTTATTAAGGATTCAGAGACACAAATGTTTGTAACACTACAAAATGGAGCCGAATAGTACACCTTTGGACTATTTGTTATTAAAAATACTGAGGTGATTTTAAAAACACCCCTAACTCTCACTTTATTTCTTCTAAATAGTTTGAATTCTGAGGAAATGTCATGCTTGTTTTTAAGCAATTTTTCCAGCAATATAATTCTTTAAAAAAAGTCTAGTTAAGACATATTCTAAGGACTTAGAAAACGACTCTATATAAGCACCCTTAAATCTGTAATGTAAGCACGTGTTATGAGTAAATTTTTGTCATGTCATATATTTTATAAAATTCACGAACTAAAAACCTATTTTTTATCTACCAACTACAGGTAAGCAGAAAATTTATTTTATGATCCCTATGTACATAAAATATAAATAAAATAAAATGTTGAACGTCTAAATGACGCATGATTCGAAATTCCGTGAAACGTTAATGGTACCAAGAACATCCAACTCCAAGCATTAAAATATATATCAACCGCCGTCACCAAAAGAAGCAAATAAAACTTCCAAAGGAACTGATACAAAAAAGCCAAACTTGGCCGACTCAAATGAGGTACTTTTTATACAAACGCTACTGGCGATCTTCGGGTAGTTTAGAATCAAGCAATACTGCACCGCTTTCTGAACGCCGTGGTATTCAAAATGCCTTAAAACCGTTGCCGATAGTTTAACGCTGGGGAAGGAAAGAAGAGAGGGGGGGACCGAAAATATCGATCGGAGTTTTGTAGTTTCTTTGAATTGAAAGAAAAGCCGCGTTTTCCCGAGAAATGGAGACCGATTTGGGATAGCGTTTATTTACATCGTTCGAAATGAAAATGAAGGAAGTAACGCTGTCTTGGTGTTCGTACCTAAGTCGTTGGGGAATATCTATTGATGATAGAGCAAGAGAGCAAAAGAACTGGGTATGAAATGTATGATATTTTTTTTATATTTTTAATCCATATATTAATCCAATGCCAAATAACAATTCATATTATATTAAATTGTGGTCTTATATTTCTAAATGTTTATTATAATTAGACCCATTAGCTAATCTTTTGTCTCCTCATAATTTTCATCACCTAAATTGCTAAAATAGACTATTCAAGAAAACTATTTCCTTCAAATTTAATTCCTAACTGTACAGTTTGACAAAGTTAACGCTTACAATCAAGGTCAATGGTTACTTAAATCGCTGGTTAAAATGAACTGCTGATTGATTGTTGATTTTTTTTAAAGTCGCGTTAGGAACAACATATTAAGAGCCAGACTCGAAATTTCGCTTCCTCGATCAAATGACGAGGACGACACTTCCTCTCTCTAAATTTAATTCAAACTCAAAATGAACACGAGTTACAGTATTAATTTTCATTTATAAATATACTGCTACCTCTCTACATCTCCTATGAGTGTCTAGCTTAAGCAAAATTTGTTAATTACAAGTAATTGGTTAACGTGACAAAATAAATTTTACGTCGTTTGTATATTTTACAAATGCTGATGCTGTTGCAATATAAAATTAAATTTTGACAATCAAATACTTTTAAATCTAATGTGTGTTTATCAACCTGATTCTGAGACTGAATGTTTTACTGCTTGATTCATTGTAGTTATTTAACTGATTGTTTTTTGTTGTTATCTGTACTTTTTATATCTTTTACATGTCTCTTCCCGTGGATCTTGTTGTGTTTTTGACCGAAACACCTTCAAAAAGTACCTTAGTAACAATTCTCATTTCCTTTTGAGGTCAGTAGTTATTCACATAACACATCATCTAGTATTCAATAGTTGCTAAGAAAATATCTTCACGTTGTTAGAAACAGTAAAGTAGAAGTTTACATGCCTCTCATAATAATTTGAATTATGAATAATTCAAAAATAGTTGCAAAAATGTACTGTGTCTGTAGCTATGAAGTGCTCTAATGCCTAATTAGAATTAATATAAAGAGATAATCTAAAATAGGGTCAAATATAATATCGATCAATTTACACGAGAAATTGAGATTAGAGAGTAACAAAATTAAGAACTGTGGATTAGAAAAGAATTTGTATCCGGTCATCAAGTTGGATTTTCGATAAATACAATCTTACACACAAGTTTCAATTTTGCATCTCTACAAACTCTATTAAATTAATTATGTATGCGTACCTAAACTTCTAAATTAACAAATAATTAATAACATAAAAGTAGGACTTGATTTTTTGTGTGCCAATCAAAGTGTAAAAAGCTTCAGAAATATTTTTTACACAAGACGTAAATAGCTTATTACACATAGGAATAAAAGTCCATGAATGAAGATCATAAAAATCTAATCTTCTTAGCTTAAAAATACAGTGTACATTTAATTACATTTTCTATTTTTTAAACTTTCTTTTCGAATCTATAATCAGTAGATTAGAGAGTAACCATATCAACGACTGAATTAATCAATATCATTGATTCTATATAAAAAGATTAGAGCTATATCTAATTTATGCTATTTGTAACAGAACTTGTAAAATATTATCTGTAACAAATGTAGTTGTAATAGAAACTGGATTTAAAATCTTAGAAATAAAGTTTAGAATAGAATGTATAAGACCTGCTATATCCTCTTGCAGATCGATATTTAATCACAATTTATAAATTTTATTTAATATCCTTTCGAATTAGATATCTATATTCATATGTTCGTAAATAAAAGAATGTAAATAAATTAAATTATTCCAAAAAAATAAGAACTAGATTTAATTTGTACCAGTAACAATACGTCACACTCTAAAATATAGATTTCAAACATCAAATACAATTTCAAAAGCCGAAAATAGCCTGTTCGCTAAGCACACAAGGATCGAAGAAAGGAAATCGTAAAAAACATCAATAGCCCATCCTTTTCTCTAACTTAGATTCACATAATTCATATTTAATTATGGTTTCAATTAACTCTTTTGGTATTCATATACTTAGGAGAATATTTTTTGTATAAATTAATCCAGAAAAATAAGATTTTAATTCATTTATAAACCTTTAAAAAAAAGCAACATACTTTATAAAACATGATAACCAACATAGTTGTAAAAGACAAAAATACTATTCAAACAAAGAATAAGCGATCCAAGAATGGAGATCGTAAAAGTATCTGGTATTCCTCCTTTTCGACTTTTACAATCAGATATAGTTCGTCGATCATCATAGAACTCCCAACTACAGTATGCTATTGGTGGATACCTCATCTAATAATCGAGGATGATGCAAGATGTCAGTTTTGTGTACAAGTGGAAAGGAATCATGTATATTGGCAGTTACTGATAAGAGGTCAGATTGAACGCCAAGAAACAAGTTGATATATTATAGATCCTTTCTTTTGCCCTACCAGCTGTGGTGCTTGATTGGGCTTCCATTACTGAGAGCATAAAAAAGGTTTTTTGTTGAGACGGGGAAAACATTTAATGCATATTAAAGGTTTTTCCAAAAAAAATATTTACTTCAGCTAACATTTTTCTGCCGTTTATATGTTGTGCCCCATTTATGTATCAAGCAGATGGCATCATTTTTATGCCATATAAATCAGAACTTACATCTAATCTTAAATGTACCCCACTTAGAAAAGTTGAATTTAACCAAACTGAATATAATATTCACAGAATTTTACGTCGAAAATTTCAGTACCACTGCTAATCAATATAAAAAATATTTAAATTGATTGTTAAATATGACGAGCTATTTCGCAGTAAAACAAAGCAGTTTATCCAAAGAATGAGTTCGCTAATGCGACCAATAATTTATTAACATAATCAAGAACCAAGAGAATGATTTTGAGGAATAACTTTTAACGATGCATAGCTTTCTTAAAGTATGATCCTGATTGCAACAGTTCAGTTAAGCTTTACATTGAGATCTAAAAAATATTAGTTGTCGTTTGTAAACGAAAGTAAAACCAACTTAAGTAAAGAAAGAAAAGAAAGAGTTCTGATTGACTGAAAACTTAACGGCCTTTGAACAGTGTGTATTAGAATGCCTGCTGTTTAAATATTTAACGTACATATTTGTTACAAAGCTTGAAATGTAGGTAATATAATTTTCCTTTTTTTCCCCTTCAATTCAAAGAAGAAAGAAAATTTCTAACAATACTATTGTTTTTCAAACATTAATCTTGTATTCTATAATTTTTTTCCTTAAATTATTTAATGAGATAAATAGTTTAGTCGTGTGAAATGTTTTAAATAAATATTGTTAGTTTATATCCTGGTGAGATAGTTGACGTATTATTACAGTAAAAAATAGTTGATCCATTTCCATAATTCTTAAAAAATCGAGCTATAGTTTTTTCATCCGAATTTGAGTGATTTTCATTGAATTTATATTTCGTAAAGAACTTTCATAATATAATTAGATTAGTATCTTACACACATTATTTTTTCTTATGTAAAGTAAATATTTCCAAATCTGCTTTTTACTCTTTTTAAATGAGACTACCCAAAATCGTTCTTGGTCATGATGTTTATACATAACATATATTTACAGAAATACTAATTTGTCAATAGCAATACGTAACCTGAACGAAGCAGCTACTCTCTTTTTCACAATTTCAAAACCAGATATTCAGGACAGCTTACACACGATGTTTTGTAATGTCATGTTTCGAAATACATCCAAATTTTAAATAAATGAACTACATCTTTCCTCAAAGAGAAGAAGAATGAGGTTTCCCCCTCAAATTAATATTTGTCAAACTTGATTTTTCGAATAATTAGTAATTAAAAGCGTCGGCACACATTTATATTTGTTCATACGCATTAGTGTCAACTGTACATTTGCACAGATACTTTTGGTTACTGATTATTTGAAGATTCAAATTAAAAAGTATCCACATGTGTAAAATCTCTTATAATTAATCTTCTGTTAAAGGATAACTGAAGTACATGTAATTAAAATCCGGACATTTTTTGTAATCTTTACAATATACAACTAGGAATTTTACAAATGCTACCCTGAAAATCTGCTTTTCAAATAACAATAAAAATATTTATGTACGTTACATACAAAGTTAAAAAATATTAATCACTAAAACTTACAATTCTATGAAAATTTAAAATATAAAATTCAAAATTTAATATATTTCATCGCCAGCATATTTTCATATATTCCGTAAATTTTTTACAAATCAGTTAAAAATCACACGTTATTAGCAAAAAGTAGGCTGAAAAATTTGATGAATATAAAATAAAAATTTTACTTGGAAGCAGAGCTGAGATGCTAAAACTTCGGTATACAAAAATTATGAGCATATCTACAATAGTTTCTGAAATAATCATTTTAAAATTCAGTTCGAAATTTGTTCGTTATATTATACGTAATATTAAATAAAGCGTCAACATAATAAAGTAATGTTTGATGTATTCACAGATTATTAAAAATAGATATAAGTGACATTATCGCAAATGTTAACAATTTTATAATTTTAAATTAAATTGTACACTGTTATCATATTGGTGTAGAAGATATAAAACTTGCGTCTAAAATAGATGGAAAATGCAATCTGCAGGGCCATAATCTTGAACAGAATACGTCATATTCACTTGATTAGGTAGAGTCAGCCTTAGGTAGGAACTACTTGTGCAAAAGCTTAGGGCACTGCAGTTTTGGGAAATACCACTCTCTTAATTACAGTTTTCAGCGGGAAATGTAAAAATAACCCATTTTAATAACAAAGGATTTTGGAATGGACTTCCAATTCATTGTTGCGAGATAACAATACCTAAGGTAACCAACCGTACTCTTTATGTGAATTTTGAACTCCATTTTCGCAAACCATATTCCTTTTAAAATCTGTACTACCAAAATATTCCTTTGCATCCTTTTGTACTCCTAAAAAATTTATGAACTATATTGGCAATTTTATGCAAGTTTTTAAAAGTTCCAACCCATTCCCATCTAAACGTGTGGCCGCGAGTTCGATCCTGGGCCGCAAAAGACCCGTTGTGTAGCCGGGGCTGATGTACGTTAAATCTATTGGGGCCCAAAGTCCTTCCGTTGGGGTAGGGTGGAAATTAGAAGAGGGAGTGCCAGCTGAGGTGTCGTCCTCGTCACTTGACCGAGGTTCAAAACTACGAAGTCCGTCGCCAATGACCTTCGTGTTGCTTCTAATGCTATGTTAATAAATACTAATTCTATCTAAATGCAGTTTTTATCATAAAAAAAGTTTGGACTCGCTTATTTAGTAGGGAATTGTATTCCCACCATATGTTTTCTGTTCACCGAACAGAATTGCATCATTTCGGGGATCCCGGAATCCATCATTTTGGGTTGAAACGAGAGTGATTTGGCACAATTTTAAGCTAAATATTACTAGTGCGTGTTTATTTTTTTCCCTAGAGCAATATAGGTTTTTCAAAGAGAAGTAAAAAAATATTTTAATGAATGTTTAAAAATGAGTTTCCACTTATTAAGACAGCAATTAAAATGACCTTTCTTTGGTTAATTGTATAATCTGCAATAGTGCATTTTCTATTGTGAGTGTTGGACAAAGTTTAATAACAAAGTATATGGATACTAATACAAAAAAAAAGTCTAGAAACGGCTTCAATGTCCAAGTTAACTAAATATTTTAAACTGATAATTTTGTATGAAATGAAAAAAGAAAAAAAAAAAGCAATTAGCACAGTTATAGATTATCATCAAATACCATATCATATGTTTTATGGAGATTTTTTATTTGTGTATTAAGTTTTTAAACCCAATATTTCTATAAATTTTTTAATTGATTCTTCATTTCATCGTTCATTTTAGTTGATAACTTTAAATATGTGCTACTGTACATAAGATATGTGTTTTATATATCTTTTGAAAATTTTTAATTACGTATTTTATTTTATTTTCACGAAAAGTGATTTACAATGGTTTACAATTGCTTCTAGGGTAAGTTAGTTAATTAATTATTCTAAGTATATAATTCTCTTTAAGAAACATTGAAATCTTTATTTGCATTTTCTGAAAAATTGTGATTTAAATTTTTTTATTACGAAAAATCTCATTTCTTAAAAAGTATTTCATGTATTGAAATGAAATTTTACCACAATGTTCAGTAAATTTCTAGGAATGTTGCGAATTTCAAACACATCTTTTAAGTATATAACTTATTATTTTGGAGCTATTTTTTATATTTCAAAAAGTGATATATTTGTAAAATTATGTTGTGTTCATAAGTTTTGGAATAACTCAGTAAGTTTAAGAGATAACTGCAATTTTCCCGCATCACAACACAGATATATATATATATATATATATACACACAATTTTGTATAAACCATTGTAACTAAAAAATATTGTGTTTCACAAATATTTCTTTTTTAAATAAACAAACTGTTCCAAAGATAAGTATTAAGGTACTTTAAAGACGCTTTTGTTTAAGCATTTAATAAAATATTAATATTATTTTCTTATGTATCTGATATTTTTAACATTTGTAACAATTAAAATTATTGCTTATATACAATTCTTTGCATTTTTTTGTAAATTGCATAAACACTTTGATTACAATTATATTTATTTGAGAACAAGTGAACTCTGATTTATTTTATTCATGAAATACAAATTTTGAATAAATTGATTTTTTTGCTAACGTATTTGTTTTAAGATATGCATATTATATTGAAATTTAAACTACCAAAAATTAGACCTGATTTGTTATAATCGAATTTTTGATCTAATAAACACATATAGCTGTTTTTAGGTACAATTTGTAAGATGGACTATGATTAGTAGAGGAAAATTATTTTTACATATTGTGAATATTTTGGACTGTACTAAGACATATATTTTAGTCCCTTTACGGTTTGAGAAGCAAATCGTAAGCAATTTTGAGTTGAGGTTGATATTGAATATAAAAAGCTCCTCGGCTATTCAAAAATAGGGTGTTTTACTTTGAAACCAGCACACACACAACACAAGTAGAGTGCATTTTGAAATTATATGATCCGCTTCGGTCATGTTATTTAAATTTGGAAAAAAAACCCATCACCCCTTCTATAAATCAAAACATACACTCTGCTTTCTCTACAGCCAGACATTATTTTTCTATAAAACTACCCAAGAAATGAAATATGATAACATTTGAGCTACAATTTATTTTATTGCAATATAGTACGAGATATGAGGATTCATTCGTATCATTAATACTAAAGAATAAACTAACAATTCTGTATAGTTATAATCCTGGGATTATGGATACATTTCTAAAATTTAAAATTGCTTACAAAATTTGTTATGAATTCTTTGAGGAAATGTCTGTCAACTTCACTGAACTAAAGTGTTTTAAGTGTACTGTTTTGAAAGACAAAATTAAAAGGGTTAAATTTTCTCTCGTTGCCAATTTTGTAATAACTGATATGTAAGATGAAGTTATCGATGGCAATTTTCTGTTATAAGATATAATACGAAGATGTATTTAAAGTTTGAAAACACTAAAGAAACGGAAAGGTGAAAATTAAAATGTGGTTCGAGGATGGTTAGGAATATTTTGACATTTTGAAGAATATATATCCAATTAAAATTTAAAATTATTTATTGAATGGGAAGTATATTGCCGTGGCACAAATATGGATGTAGATGGGGTATTTCGCTTAGAGCAGAGGTATTCAACCTTTTGCATTTTGAGGAAGGAACCCTTTGTGCTTACCAACACCTTCAAGGAACCCCTTGATTAAACAGCAGAAAAAATGGGATATCAAAGCTCTTTATCCTAATCAAATGTACAAAATTATCATTGCATTTCCATTTTATCATATTAGAAACGTCTTAGTAAGATTAGTGAATGGTAAGCTGGCTAATGTTCTTTTTTATTGGGGGAGGGGGAGTTTCTAAAATATAACCTATGAATAACAAGCAAAAGCAACAATTTTTTTTGAATATAACAAATTAATGAAAAGAAATTTTTTAATTTCTTGGCCATGATTGTTTTTTATTGCAAAGTATTTTTACGTCTGGAATAATTTCTGAAATCTGCAACTTAATGCCTTCTTCAGCATCCAATCTGTTTCGGAATTGTGTTTTTGTCGCAGCGTACAAAGAGAATGATTTTTCGCATATATAGGTAGAAACATATGTTATTAGATGTTTCACAATTCTTTCGGCAATTTCATGATATTCTTTTCTAATGTCAAACATAATATACATAATATCGACTTAACTAAATTTTAATTTCAATTGAGTGTATATCAATTTGATATATCAATCAAATTGATATACACTCAATTATTTCTTTTGTTGGGAGTTCGAAGGTTTTCTTTTTTTATTGAGTTTTAGTTTTTTTTATTAACGTCGCACTAGAAGCAACACGAGGGCTATTGGTGGCGGACCTCGTAATTTTGAACTTCGGTCAAGTGACGAGGACGATACCTGAGCTGGCACCCCTCTCTCCTAATTTCCACACCACACCAACTTCTTTTATTGAGAGTTCAGTGGATTCACAGTCTTGGGAAGGATTTTGGATTCAAGATATTTTTTCATTTTGAACAGGATTCAAGAAATGTTTTTTGCAGATTTGATAAATGTTTGACCAAACTAATTTTTACATTTTTATCGGAATCAGCGTTACCGTCCACTAAATATATTATGCAAGTTACCAAAGCATTTAATATTTTTTTTCAAAATAAATTCTGCACAAAATTTTAATTTTAAAACAGTGCCGCCAATTTTACTTCATACCTTGAAAACAATGAATAAGTGTGTGATTCTTTATCTGAGCCAAAAAACGCAGACTTATATGTGACCCAATGCTTCTCGATTAATGTATTAGAAACACGTGACCTTTACGAAATTTAAGATTTTTTTTCCCTTAAATTATTTATTTATATTTATTTTTACAAGCAAACTGCTTTTGAGGATTGAATCTTCTATCAAAATTAAAATTTTAATAAAATTCTGGTGCTTTGATTAAACAAATAATGCTTGATAGCAAATACTAATCATTACTCTTTTTTCAAAACATGCAAACAATGTTATATTTTCTTAGTCTCTTATTCAACAATGAATATAGGTTGCTTTTTCCCGGTTAAAATCGTAATATTAAAATAAAATAAAAAAAAAAA
>BMAW01033220.1:0-12473 GCA_019974015.1 Nephila pilipes
ATATATAATAATTTTTAAATGTAAAATAATATATAATTTATAAAAGTTTAAGGTCTTAACTAAGATACCTATATAATTACCAATAAATCAAGTAACATAGCTCTTATATATGAGATCTTACAAAGTATTAATGCTCCAAGCTTCTATATATTATTTTACATTTGAAAAAGTCATATTTATACCTGTTAGACCGTCTTTAAATAAAGGCTTGATTAATTTTTCTTTACTTCTATTTACTTGATTCTTTTTAAACTGGAAATTTCAGACGAAAAAAGCAATTATGTGAACTATATGGGTGTGTGCAAAATTTCAATTCAATTCGATGTTGTTGAGACCTTAGCCCCTCCCCCCAAATACTGCTTGAGCATACCATAGTAAGAAGGTAATTCAAAAAGTACTTGTATACAAAGACATATGCATCTTTAAGGTAAATTGTGGTTACCATTGGGTGTTGCCATCTTTTAAATGGTGCCGAAACACATATGATATGGGTTAGAAAGTTAGTTTTGATATGGTAGTCATTTGCTACCAAATCAAAATTTAACTGCTGCCGAGTCGAGTTGTCGATGTCATTTTGCGTCGTTTTCTCCCCATCAGTGATCTTGATTCATTATTACGCACCGAAAACCAAGCAAAAATCAAAATGTTGCGTTGCTTCCGGTGAACCTTTTTCTTAAAAGGCGAGGATGGTCTCATCGGCCGGAAGAATCATGACGAAGAATTTTTGAGGAGCAAAAATTGTCATGATTACGAATACGAGTAACTGAAATTGAGACAGCTGTCTTTAAAGTCATGATGCTTACTAAAAACAAACCATTTTCGATTCAATGGGGGGAGGAGGCATCTTTTGGAATTTCTAAGGACTTATTGAATGACACTCTTATTGGATTACCATAAGAGCTATATGCAAAATTTCTACTTGTTCGGATGATAGGAATCGGTTTAAAATTAGAGTACAAATTTTGAACTCTGAAATGACATACAGGCATGTAAACGCAAAACGTAATATAAAAACTTGTAATAAAAATGCTCTAACAATTTGGTTCACGCGACCAAATTCACGTGTCCATCGTAATAAAATAGACACCATTTCATTTAATAGTAATAAAATAAACACATTTTTTCAGTATTAAACTCATATTATTAAGACATATCCATTTTCAGCAATAATAGCCTGATTTGAGATCGATTTTGAATCCAACATATTAAAAGTTGCTCACTGCTTCTAGTTAAGCTTTGACAGGAAGTCTATTAAGACCAAAGGTGCAAAATAATGACGAAATTGCCCCGTTAACCTTTCCACGAGAGAAAATTTCTCTTCATTATGCAACTTATCGATTCTCGACGGTTCCTCCATTTATGCAATGCGAGCGATAAGAGGGAAGTTTCTGAAAGTTAAAATATTTCATGGTCGATGAAGTTTAGTTTAGTTGGATAGATAAACGAACTGAAGTTGTAAAAAGATCGCCGCCGAGGGACCTCATAATTTTGAAACATGGTTACCTGATGACGTGACCATGAGGATATCGTAGTATCTCACTCTGCATGTTTTGACTCTACACCACTAAGGATTGTACTACCGGTAAATCCATCTACCAGCCTCGCCTCCCCGACCGGCATTGTTTCCATCGAATCGTGGATTCAAATCATGAAGCCACTTAAGATCCGTTAATGAAATTGAAAGGAAACGATAAATTATTAAATTGAACTTTATGTCAGCTGTATGTAATTAAAATTAAAATAATTCGAGATAAAAACCAACATTTTTTAAAAACAACGTTTTTATATGGTGGCAAAGTTTATTAAAAAGAATTATTGAAATATTAGTTAAAACTGGTGGCAAATATCTAAATATTGCATTGTTAGGCAAGTAAGAACGGTTCCCAAAATTTCAGAGCTCTAACTTAATGGGAAGTTGGTTAAATTAACGATCGAAAATTTGATGACACACTGATACGCAAACAGACAGACACACGACAAGTGAAATACATAAAAACGTAAAAACTAACTAAATTAATTCATCCGGTAAATTAATGGTTGGAATGCAGTTTAACCCAACCACCCTTGGAGACAAGAATTATTTGGCGGTATTTTGCCAAATGTGGCTTCCCTGTTCAGTTTCACTGATTTAACGCTCAGCCAAAAAAAAAAAAACAATCGCCAAGTTTGGTGCCAATTTTTGAAATCGCGCCAAGTGTTTGGGCTAAACTGCATTATTAAAGAAAATATTAGTTAAAACTTGTCGCAAATGTCTAAATATTGCATTGTTAGGCGAGTGCGAACGATTCCCAAAATTTCAAAGCTCTAGCTTGATGGGAAGTTGGTTAAATTAACGATCGAAAATTTGATGACACACACACACACACACCAAGTGAAATTCAGAAAAACGTTTTAATAAACGATAAATTATGAAATTTAACATTTTATCAGCTATATGAAACTAAATGTGAAGGAAATGATAAATTATGAAATTGAATATTATATCAGCTACCATGTAATTAAAATTAAAGCGAACGATAAATTATAAATTGAATATATTTAAGCTAAATGTAATTAAAATTGAAGCAAACGATAAGAAACTGAAAAGTGATGTGGTTCACCAATAATGATCCAACTAAAACCATAGCTCCTAGTGCAGCTTATAAATGACTAATCATATGCCATCTTCCACCTTCGAGAATTTTCAAAATTTCTTTCACCTTTTTCCTAATTTCTGCTTCATTTCATTAGCTTTGAGCTAGTTCCTATCACATGACACAAATGCAGTGTAAGGATTAATTTGTTGTTTCTCAGGAGACATTTTACAAAACTCGCTGTATAACTTCTGACTACACCCAATAATTATCTATATATAACTCTGTTTTAATTAATATTACCTCAATGTATTATATTTTTTTACTTATTCAAATGAGTAATCCAGCATTTTATTTAAGTGCGGTGTGACTTTGTTTCTTTTTTGGAATACACAAAAAAAAAAAAAAGAAAAGAAAAGCATCGAGAAAATTATGTGTACTCAACAGTAGGATTTACATCATAAAACGTGCTCCCTCTATCTGATTATAAGTGAATATTTAAAGCGAATTATTGGCGAATGTAAATGTAAATTACATTGTAGTGTAAAATTGCAAAGCCTTCACCCAAAATCAATGTTTTATGTCATCTGTAATTTACTTCGAGACATTTTTTTAATTTTTAAGTTTACCTAATTATTACGAATTTTAACTATTTTTCTTTATTTTAACCGTTCCTAGAAATAAATTGTTTTATTTCAGTTGAACATCAACCCGTTGCAAAAGTAAAATGAAGAAAAGAGTTAGTCAATCATTTATGAAACATAACAAATTTAAAATCTAGTAATATAAGAATAAAATTCCAAATCATAAATTCGAATTTTCGGAAAACTTGTTGCGAGAAATAAACCCTCCAAAACATAAAGAGATTCGTTTGTTCGTTCAGAGAAACATTCCATAAACTTTTTGTAATGCTAGCATTCAACTTCCTAAATGACCTTGTAACCCTAGCAACACAAAAATGTAAGGTCAAATTCGAAGAAACACAAATACGGATATAATGGATATTCTAATCATATTCCATTTATTTTTGGAACGTTGCGGTTTTATTCCTTCGAGATGAAAGAAGTGTGTAATTTAATCCTAGAATGACAGCTATTGTTCGAAAAATATGTCATCGTACATAGGAGGGGAAATGTAGGAAAATACGCAAATGAGGAACAGCGTATGAAAGAGTTTCATCGACAGGTAAACGTCACGAGCTTATTGAAATTGATAAATAGGTGTGTGTCACGAATATGTGACAATATCTTATAACATCGAAAATGATTGGTTGAACACTCTTCGAGTTGGAATGCTGAATAAATACAACATTCAAGAGTGAAGCCGGCATTTTTTTTTATTTGTAAAATACACGTGAAGAGGCTAAAAAATAAAAAATAGGAAGTTAATATTTGTATTGCCATATTTATTGCGTTGAATTTACTCGTTTCTAAGCCACAAAATTGAATATGCATCTAATATGATAGGTTAAAAAAATTTTAAAAATATAAATTTTGTTGCTTATCTTTTTATGTATTCAGAACTCTCTTTTACTCTCCGCCTATGGTGACTATTGCTTGTTTACATGTTTTCTATTACCCCTTCAATTTTTGCCCATGAGTTTCGAAACATCCTGTATTTGCAAATGAAAGTCTAAGTCAGCTAATGAATGTAAGATACAATTCGACGTTATGGCATAAATTATTGAAATTTTCAAATGTTGAGCTGACAAAGAATTTTCAATGAAAAAATGGCTATTTCTTATGAACTACAATACTGAAAATACTAAAAACGTTTTTTATTATAGCCGAAAGAATTAATTTCCATAATTTTCTTTTCCTTTACATAATTCTTTCAAATAAGATGACTTGATCTAAAGACTTTCAACTTTTGAAATCCTATCGTAGGAAATTTATGTTCAGTAGAAAGAATATTAGACAAAACACAATTATCAACAAGCATTTAAAAGTTAGAAGTAATAGTTAATGGCATATGTGTTAGTTTTGAAGGTTACAGCTTAAGGGCATATGCGTGAAAACGCCTTGTAATTTATCACGAATAAACTATTCCCGCCTTAAATATAATGTTTAGCAAAGAATTCACAACATATATTTATATACATGAGACTACAGAAGCTACTATGCAAGTGAAACTTCCCAGAATTCCTTATGTTTCAGGAATCATTAGTGTCGAACCGGAATGTACCTTTATTTTTTGATAAAAGTTGGTTTGAGATAAATTTAAAATCTCGAAGAAATATCTCTTTTCTAAATATAATATTTTGATGATGCAACGATTTCCAAACAATCGATAATAAATGGGATGCGAAAGTTATAAATAAAAATTATTTTTGGATTTTCTGAAAGATGCACTTAGATGTAACACGAGGGCTATTGGCGACGATCCTCGTAATTTGGAATAATGTTGAAATTGTAACCCCCTTTTTCATTATTTAATTTTAATGCCATTGTTCCTTCTAATTAAGCGGTCAATAAATATTAGATTCCAATTGAAGATACGAAAGAACAAAATAAAATATACTTTATTTATCACTGAGAATAGATAAGTCTCCGTCTCGAATCCCACTTAATTCGTTAATTCTAAATTAGGATCAACTGATGAAGTCTTTGTTTTCCAATTCACTCGTTATGATTCAATCACTTCACACAAGTAGCCGGTTCTCATATAACTGCGATCTATTTAGTTGATTTTATCTTATTAAATGCGATTCTTCAATACAACTTACACATTTTTATCAACCGGATGTTATTTCCCTTCCTTTTCCTATCTTTTATATTTCATTTACCATATATTACTATCTGGAATTCAATTCACACCACTTCTGTCTTCGCCTAATTTACCTAATCACGTTTCATTTTGGTAGGAAATAAATTGTAATTTTATGCAATTCGAATCGATGCAAGTCCCCAAGGTTAGTATAGAAAAAAAAATCCCGAATAGCCCAACGACAAAGTGGCGAGGACATATGAGTTGGAACTCTACTCTACAGACTTCCACATCACTTCGAGCTTCGACGGATTGAAAATACGCAGTGTTCGTCAAAAAAATTTTAAGACCGATGCCAGATCTCAGTCTACATTTGCGCCATCGTATTATCGCACATATTTGATAAACCTCGAACATCTTCTGGAGAAATGCCATACGTTCTGCGCATTCGGTAATTTAATTCCAAAAATATGGACATTTATTAGAAGAATATAAGATTTTAATGCTAAATTGTTAAGATGGAACAAAGAGTTGTAAATAAGTTTAACGTAAAATTTGATAAAAAATACCTCGGAAGCTTACAGAATTGATGAAGCAAGCATTAGCCGTAGCAAAAGGTAAGGAAAACTCATTGACATATTGATGTCAAATAAACAAATTGATGTTTCCCTGTGGCACAAGCGTTTTTTGGACGAAAGAAATAAGTTTGAAGATAATGAGCATATGGGAAGACCAAGTTCGTCTAGGATACCAAAGATAATAATAAAAAAAAGTGTGTGATTTCGAGGCAAGCAACCACTGAGCGTCACTGAGGACTATGGAAGAGTCTTTGAGCATCAACAAAGAAACGAATCAGATATCGTGTATGAAGAACTGGTTAAAAAAAAGTATGTGCTAAATTTGCTCCTAGCACTCTAATCAAATAGCAATAATCAATGAGAATTGTACTCTGTAGAAACATAATTTCAGCCTCTTATCCAAACTTTTTTAAATCAGTGGTTGCAAGTGATGGAACGGGGTGTTTTCAGTACAATACTGAAACGAAGAGACAAGAGTGTGGCCTGAAAATTAAAAGCCCCACCACAAATTAAAAGAAAAATAAGAAAAGCTCCGTAAAAAAATCAAAACAATGCCCGAAACTCATGGGCAAAAATTCAAGGGGTGATAGAAAATATGCAAACAAGCAATTTTCTCCATACAATACATAGGAGGAGAGCAAGCCGTGAACCTCTAGACGGCGCTGTCATGGAAAGCATAAAGAGCGAGTTTTCTTATACATCTTCATCTTTACAATAACTTCGCCACCATAAAACGAATTAGCTTAGAATTTGAAGTATATAATTATGTAATCGTATATGATTAACATTATATTCACGCATTCAAAAGATAAGGGTTAAAATCTTTCGATACCTTCTCTTGAGTTAACTAGAATGATTAAAACTGGCAATGTTGCTTTGTTGCTATGTATTTTCAACTGTTCTCTTATATCAAAAATTAGAGAACTAAATATTTAAATTATAAACCTTGCTATAAAACAAAAATTCATTTTGCATTAAGGAAAAATTAGAAGATGTGTCGTGAAAGGAGTTAAGAGACTTTATTAATTTGTAAAGCTCATTGTGATAGAAACACTATAGGAGCAAAAATGATAACTTTGCAAATATATTTCTGTACTATAGAATATAAAATTACGAATGTAGCTCATATTTAATATAAATTCTTGTGTGGCATTTTATAAGGAATTTTTGCAGTATTGAATTGGAATAAAGAAAGTTCCTATCAAGAATCGTCATCATACTCTATATTTGCACTGTTTCATTTCAAAACTGTTTATATAGCAGCAGATAAAAAGAAAATAATAGTAATTCCGAGAATAATAGGAGATTGGGAACATTGAGCGACAGATACTCTAATATTCTGGTGCCGACATATATGTATTTATGATTTATCATTCATCTTTATAATTCTCTCTCTAAAAAGCTCCACCTATTTCCTATCTTATGGTCGTTATAGTGGTTAATGCGTATCATGTCTGGAACATAAAATGCTGTCTCGTGGAGTAAGTTTATGCTATTCTATCCCAGTTCTAATTATGTGAAGGAAGTAAAACACACCATTAAAGGTAACAACGCCCATCCTTGATTTACACGGGTATACATGTTCTCCGGTAAGTTCGTGCGAATTGAAACCTCGTGAAACGAAATACAGAATTCATTAAAAAAAAAAAGGAAGATATATTTAACTAAAGGAAGATATATTTATTGAAAAGAACGTAAATTTATCTAACGAAGATAATTGATTAATTGACAATATATTAATGTTACATTGAAATCAATTGATTCATTGGTTTTATTAACGTTGCACTAGAAGCAACACAAGGGCTATTGGCAACGGACCTCGTAATTTTGAGTCTCGATCAAGTGACAGCGACGATACCTGAGCTGGCACCTCCCTCTCCAAATTTTTACACCTTGCCAAAGAGAGGACTTTGAACTTCGACTTTTGATTTAACCTGCATCAGCCCCATCTACACGGAGGATCTTTAGTGGCATCTAGGCTCGAAACCACGTCTCGACGAAAACCATCTACCACTAGTTAGAGATCGTGACTCAAAGGTATCCTCGACCGCGTTATATTTAGAAGCAACACTCAAAGCCATTGACATAGGACCTCGTAATTTTGAATCTCGATGAAGTAACGAGGACGACACCCTAGCTGACTCCTCCTGCTCCAAGCTTTCTTTCTTTGGAGCCGCAACAGATTTAATGTGCATCAGTTCGGCTACATGGTGGGTCTAAAGCAGCGTCAGACTGTGAGTAAGCGACCATAGCCACTAGGCTACAACAGCCGCAATTTTAGGAAACTCCTTAATACTTGCATGTTTACAATTTATTTTTTAAAATATAAAACACAGTTTAACATTGTTCGGTGCAATAAAGGCACAAAGAAAAATTTATTATGCTCCTTACAAACAAAAACAAAAAAGAGCGTTTGCAAATTAACATTGTTCCTTTGGTTTGGTTTTATTAACGTCGCACTAGAAGCAACACGAGGGCTATTGGCGACAGACCTCGTCATCTTAAGTCTCGGTCTAGTGGCAAGGAAGACACCTGAACTGGCAACTCCCTCTCCAAACTTCCACTCAACGATGCAACGGGAGGACTTTGAGCCTCGACAGATTTAACGTGCATCAGCTCCGGCTACACGGCGGGTCTTTAGTGGCATCAAGGCTCGAAGCCACGACTCGACGAAAACCGCCGGCCGCGAGTCATTACCACTAGGCTACCGCTGCCATAACATTGTTCCGTACAAATAAAAACATTATAATAATTCCAACATAAATCATCACTCTCTCTATGTCATAATTCACGCCAGCAAATTCTTTCCTCCTCAATTCTGTTTGCTATCTAATCCGACGATGCTAAGTTCGATTCATGAAACCAATGAAGACCAGTCGTGTTGCGAGACTGATGCGCATTCAATCGATTGAGGATTTAAGATCTCCCATTGGAGCGGTGTGGAAGTTAAAAGAGTTCGAAAATCCGAAAGAGCGCAAAATAATGGTGGTTTCTGCGGAATTACATTTTCACTCCGACTTTTGAAAAATGTTTTAGAATAATTTTTTTAAAGAACGGAAAACTCATAAACGAAACGTTAAAATAAGGATCAGAATATTTTTAAAAATCGGAGGAAAAAGGTAATTTCGCAGAAATCTTCATTATTTTTTGCACTTTCAGATGCATTTTTTTTTCTGTTCAAATACATAAAATAGTAAATATCTGAGGACGGCGGCAGAAATTCCATAGGATTAACATTACATCCACGAAATCAAAATGGCCGGTAGGCGGGAGCCTTAAACCATTAATTACCGAATTTACCCGAATGTAACACGACACCAATATTTTGTATAAAGTTAGAGAAAAAAAATGATATATTTAATGCGCTCCACACACATTCATTCTGCATAAAAGAATTCAATGAAAATGTAATTTAGTCAGATAAGCATTTAAATTAATAATTAACACTGATCTTATTATTTTTATTCATTATTTACTTAACATTTATTATTATTATTTATCATAAATTAATAAGAAGTGTTGTTACATTCCATTACTTAGACCTCTAATTTAGCGCGAGTCAATATTTTAACGGGAAATGATTAGTCAAAAAGTATCACGTTATATTCGGGCTGATACGGTAATAAATATATACACCGCCAAAATTTATTTCTTCTATTACAGTATTCGTCAAAACACATTGCAATATGATAATAAAGTTCCGCGTATTTTATTTCCACCGCATGATTTTGAACCTCAGGTTTTAAAAATGAAGTGTTAATTATACCAAAACAGCAAACGTTTAACAAATAGTAGATAGAGTAGTGTTCCATGCAAATGCAATAAGTTAAAATGGCAACACTTAGTTGAAGTAAATGAAGTGTTCGAAATTCGAGGAACAAAAGCTCAATTACCCGGATTTGTGTTCGTAGTTTTTTGCTCGGAATTATTTGATTTGTTTTACTTTTGCGAAAGAACTGAAGGTGTTCGTTAGAATGTTAAAATCTGAGGAATTTTTTTAAAAAAATTTCTGGATTTTTCTTTCCAAATTTTTCCATCATTTATCCAGAATCTATTTATGTGAAATATTTTAATGGAATAAAAATATTAATTTTACCAAACGATTTTTAAATTACAGATCACCGAATGCGAGAGAATAAAATATAGTGAATTCGACAATGAGAATAATTTTAAAAAAATTGCGTAAATATATAAAGTTGTGTGGAATTTCACTCCAATATTCTCCTCTGATTGTGAAGCTTTCAGAAGTAGGTTCTATTAAACTGGTTTAAACCGGCTGAATCGAACATCCGAAAGATAAGTTATTCATCCCATCCATTTTTCGAGATTGACCTTCAATTGACTCTAATGGTCCAATTAATGTGATGAAGCCTTACCTCTCTATTTAGTGTAATTAAGTTCTATCACGTGTATGGAATTAATAAAGTATATTTATGCTAGATAATGCATTGAGACGAGTATTTGCAATTGTTGAATGTTAAGATGTGTTTTAAGTTTTAAGAAATGAATAGCTTATGTTTCAAAATTTCCCTTAGTTTTTACGATAACTTTTAGAAATATCGTTACAATTTCATTTTAAAAGCCTACTGTTTCGTAATGAAATTAATACTATTGTGTAAGATATTGGAAATTTTAATCAAGTTTGCAAATTTATATATATATATAAAATTTATTAGACGCAAATGTATATATTTTTATTATTTGGATTTACTGTACGAGAGAGATTTAGTTTAGTTTTTATTAACATCGCACTAGAAGCAACACGAGGGCTATTGGCGACGGACCTCATAATTTTGAACCACGGTCAAGTGACGAGGACGACACCTGGGCTGGCACCCCCATCCTAACATCCACACCACGCCAAAGGAAGGACATTGGGCCCCGACAGATTTAACGTGCATCAGCCCCGGCTGCACGGTGGGTCTTTGGCGGCCAAGGATCGAACCCGCGACTGAACGAAAACCGCCGGCCGCTACTCCACGACCTTGACCACTAGGCTACCGCGGCCCAATACGAGAGCGAGAGAGAGCGAGAGCGAGAGCGAGAGAGAGAGAGAGAGAGAGAGTAAGATCGTGGTTGTATGAAAATAGTAAATTTTGTTCCAAATGTTTGGCATCAACTTTTAAATCTATGCTATCGTTGACATTTTCTAAAAATATGAGTATCACTTATATTCAAATTCATGCATATAGATCTACCACCAAATCTATAATAAGACCATTATAAATACCATATTTCTTACAAACTTTTAGAATTACTCCTCTCGAATTGGTCTGAAACGAGGATTAAACGAAACAACAAGAACATGAATTTTACAAGTACTTCAATTTTAATCTATTTGCATAAATAAACTTCGTTAAATGAACCAGAACTTCGTAAAAGCAGTAGCATAAAAAGAACATAATAAAGTCATATTAAAAAAGAGAAATGAAAGCTCGGCTTGCAAACTAAAATGGAATTTGAAGGAAAAATTTTGGAAAACTGTTTCTGGTAATATATGGAATACAAAAAATACTCGACTGCAGTTTTTTTTAAAAAAATATTTAACCAGAGACTTAATTTTCATAAAATAATCATATTAGATGCAAAACAAACTTCCGGAATTAAATTTACAAATGAAAATTAACTTGTCTTACGAGAAAGAATATCAAATGACACATAATAAGCTACAAAAGCAATTAATTGGGGATTGAATTTGTAAGTGAACAGGAAATTCAAATCCAACTTGAATTTGAAAGCTTGTATTTTCAAAGAACGAAATATTATCTGTGATATTTTATAGGATGATTGAATACTTTTTTAAAGTTTTCTTTTTAAAATAGGGTGGTGAAATATATAAGTGGGGAAAAATACGTAAGCGTATTTTTCAAATATGCTTAGGATTTTTTTTTTTTTTTTGTTCGAGGGGGGAACGTGAGAAATAAGTAACAATTGTAATGAAACATTAAATTATGTTTGATTTTAATTTTAAAGGCACAAAAGAGAGTACAATTAATATTGTTTTGATTTATAACATCCGTTTATATATAAAAGTAAGATTTTATTGAGTATCATTAAAAATAAAGTGTATGAGCTGGTTTTCTTTAATTATCAAAGATAATAAATTTCTAGCTAGATAATCAGTGTTAAGCTTTTTTTTCTCTCCCTAAATCAATGTAAATAAGGCTGTAGGAGCTTGATTCTGTTATTTTTCCTTTAAAAAGGTTGTAGGGAATTGGCTTCATTGTGATTGATTAATAAATAACGCCGCACTAGAAGCAACTTGAGGGCTACAGGCTACGGACCTCGTTATTTTGAACCTCGGTGAAGTGACGGTGACAACACCTGAGCTAGTACCTCCCTCTCCAAACTTCCACACCACGTCATCAAGGCTCCATCCGAAGAAACATCTCCCGCGAGCTCGCGACCATGATCATTAAAGGCTACCTTCACAACCTGCAGTCAGTATAGACCCACCGTGTATGATAAATCTTCGGAGATCACAAGGTTTCTCGTAGGGGTGGTGTGAGAGTTCGGTGCCAGATCAGGTGTCGTCTTCGTCACTTCAGCGAGATTCAAAATTATAAGGTCCTTCGCCAATAGTCCTCGTATTGCTTCTCAGTGTGACGTCAATAAA
>BMAW01033225.1:0-14609 GCA_019974015.1 Nephila pilipes
ATTTCATCTGTGTTCTTTTAATTCCAGTTTGTATGATTTAGGAAATATAAATTGAAGAAGCTTTTAAATGTTTGTTTTGATTAAGTACTTTTGGTATTGCATAAAGGTTGTACAGTGAGATTAAATTTTATAATGATTGTATGTAACTACATGTGGTAGTAGGAGGTTGATTGTGTTCAGCACGTAAACTTATTTTTTTTAAAATTGCTTTCATATTAATTTTAATCACATTAATATTTCTAGCATATGAACTATATTGATCTAGCTTAATTCTTCTTAAAATTTAGAAATTATTCTTTACATTTTATTTGTTCTACAAATTCAAATTTTAGACAACAAATAATACAACTTCCAATCCAGTAACAAAGAAATAAGTTGCCCTTACAATTTTATATACATTACTTGCACATTCTATGAACTCTTTTTGAGTTTAGTTTACCATCATACAGATGCAATAAAAATGATGTGTGAAAAAAAAAAGACTTTGCTTAAACGGTTCACCTGGCTTAAAATGTTTGTAGTATTTATATAGTATACTTAGAAGCTGTTACTCCTAACAGATATATATTGGAAAGAATTCATTGATAGTGAACGATAGTCAGTCTGCATGTCTTCAATTATTAATTTAATGTGGCTTTTCTATTTCATACAACTGCAAGTGATTTGTTATAAGATGAAAAGTCCTAATCAGTTATTCATCAATTAACCTGCTTTCCTGATTTCATAAGCTGACCGCAAGTTTTAAATATGTTCAATTGAAATGTAATCACATTTGTTGATTTATAATTTTAATGCCCTTTTGATATTTGCTTTTAGAGTTTTAATCTGTTTTTTAATATTATGTTGTGTAATTGAAAATTGTTTAATTAGCATCAATAATTAATATTTAAACTCTCTCTCTCTCTCTCTCTCTCTCTCTCTCACACACACACACATATATATATATATATATATATATATATATATATATATATATATACACAAAGTCCATTCCCCCCCTCTTAACTTCCGAATAGCTCTACGCTACTAGATGAGGCCGCTGACAGTCTCCCTGTGGGAGAAATTTGGAGTTAGTACACCTTCTTGAAAAAGGTATGAGATAGGATAAGAAATGAATTACTATGTTGTTGAGTATTACCGATTTTGATAAAAATATTCCTTCTGGATATTAATGGTAAAAACAAAATGCTTATACCGTGCATTTCTTTATACTCGCTTTTCTATACTGCGAGGAGACGAAACAATAATAGAAAAAAAAACAAATAGTTATCACAAGAAACCTATATTTTTTATGCTTACAATTCTCTCCATTAGCTGCATTACACATTTTTACCCTTTTTTTGAACTTAAAGTAGCACAGGTTTTATCAACAGGGCACAATGGATGATACCTTAGCACAAGCATCTGTAATACGTCTACAAAGGTCCTGAAATGTTAGTGGAGGGATCACATTTACCTACAGTTTGAGGTATCCCCATAGGAAAACGACCATTGGAATCAGATCCGGAGAATGTGCAGACTGAAAAAACCACCACTCCAGAATATTTCTAACCCGAATGTCTCCACCAAGTACTACTTCACTTATGACATCTTGTTCGAAGGTGCCCCTCATAATGGAACCATAAGTTCCAGAGTTGAAGTAACGGATATTGTTGATAACGGATATACGGAAGTGATATTGTTGAAGTAACGGATCAAAAAACGGATATTGCCTCTAGCAGAAATTATAAATAGAACGCGTTCGTTAACTTACCTTGCTAAACTAATGAGCAGACCATATTGTTATTGGAAATTCGCCAAACATTAAACAAAAACCGCATTTCGAATAGAACAAATAAAATTTTTCAACTCTCAGTAATGAGTATTTTGACTAATGAGCATATTATTCTACGAAAGCTATGACTCATTCATCCACTCTGTATCTACAAAGAATGTTGACTTTACTACAATGTGCAAATTAATTGGGACAAGCTATTTCCTTGGTAGATATTTCTGAAATCACTTGAAACCGATTTTACCTGCTTAGACTGAGTGTGACCGACCTCAATCCAGATTTATCTACTTAGAATGGATATGATTGATCCAACTTAATTGGTTTTAGTGTAGAAGTACTTACCTATTCTTCAGTTGTGAGCCTGTGAGTGATGCAATTAATTGTTTGTTAGTGTTTGCTCTCGTTTCGCTTCACGAGTTCAAAAAGGGATGCAACTCCAGTAAGCGTGCTAAAATTATAGCTCATAAAGATCACACTTCTATGATAGTGAGAGAAATAGTGTCTGCAGTTGGTAAAAGCAAATCAAGTGTTTCAAGAATCCTAACTAAATTCAAAGATTGCACATTAGTCTCTCCAAAAAGGAAAGGAAGTTGGGGGTGCAAGGGGAAAACTACTGCAAAAACTGATAAAATTCTAATAAAAAATACTAAATTTAAGCCAAGGAAGACAAGTTCAAACTTTCAAGGGCATTTATTGGCAATTCGTTTAGATGTGAGTAGCTCAAATGTATTACGTAGGCTTCTGGAAGCTGGCCATAAAGTAAGGAGACCAACGAAAAAACAATTTTTACAAACAAGAAGAAAGAACGTTTAGTATAGGCAAAAAGGTACAATCAAGAACTGCTGACGACTCGAAGAAAGTAGTTTTCATTGACGAAACTCATTTATCTGTGCAAAGATACATTTCAGTTTTGGAGAAACGAAGTCATTGTGAACCTTTGAGACAGGACCATATGCAGCAGGCCGTAAAACACTCCCTGGAGCAGATGTTTTGGGATTCTTATCATGATATAGGGCATTGGAAACTTAGTTCCTCTTCTAAGCAGAATTTCATAACTATTTCATTCTTGAAGCACTTTAATGGAACATTTTAACATGTTTTGGTTCCTTGTCATAACTCAGAATTGGTAAAGACTTTTATTCTGGGAAAACAAATTGAAGTGTTTAATTGTGCTGGAAATTTACAAGACTTAATTCATATTGAGAAGTTGTGGAATATTGTGAAGAGGTGTTTAGGTAAGATGGATTGTTCAACAAAAGTACGTATGATAAGCAATGCAATTTAAGTACGTTTTCATGATGATGAATTCAAGAGTATGTTAACTAAGAGTATGTTTACTATGGAGTTAATGCTAAAACGTCTGAAAGTGGTCATTTCTGATAAGGGAAAACATACGTCACACTAAAAATGTATCATAAATGTATAGAACGAATAAAAGCATAGTTTTCTAAGAAAAGAGATTTTTTATTTTGTCTCAATTAGTTTGTAGAGTTTTATACTTCTGTGTAGTTCATGACAAAGTTGCACCATGCTTAACGTATCACTACATCACTGTGAAGTATTGTATGATGACGTGTACGTCGGTAAGGACGATCAATTTATATTTATTTAGGATTTCCAAACACGTTTCGCAACACGATTTTGAAAGATTTGCATTTTTTTTACTCAGTTTGTAAATACATTCAGTGCAAGTATGCATCCTTAAAGGTTTGAGGCACAGCGTTCACGATTGAGAATTACACGATACTAATGTGTCACATGCGGACTTGTTCTTCTCTCAAAAAATAATCTTTCTCCTTTCTTTCCAGTTTTTTCCAAAATCACGCGCAAATATATATGCCATTCAAGCATTCTATTTTTATCATTAATGTCCACAAGTTATCTTATCGTACTATATCGTTGATGCTACTGCTTTGAAATTCATTTCTTCCTTTCTATCTCGAACCGGTTTTTAGATAGAAATACTTACTCTGCCGTTTTTTTTTCTGCTGTTGCTTTACTGTACCTAGACATTACTTCTATGATTATAGCTGCTGTCATTTAGAAGTGAAAAGGAGGAGGAAGGATGTTAACGGAGAAAGATAGAGAATATTATGCACCATGTATATTACAGCAAAGATTTGAAGGTGTTTTAAGTTATATTGATATTGAAGATCTTATTAAATTTCTGAAAGAGATTTATAAGAAATGTAATGATGAGTAGATATTAACGCATGAAAATGTAATTACTTAGCAACATTAATCTTTGAATAAAATTACATTTTTTACGGAATTAGTTATATAACTAGATTAAAGGAATGCTCAAGTTGGGCCTACACGTAATTGCATAGCCAATAGTCATTTATAATTTTGATTCGAACGTGAAAAACGAGGGAGAATGGGCCATTGTCAAACCTTCTATATTGTGAATTCCAATGTCTGTATGTGCATATTGTGTCGTGTTCCTTATCAAACAGTTTAAAATAAATTATTGGCATCAAGCCACTCAGTATTGATACTTCATCAAAAAAGCAAAAAAAAAAAAACATTATAGTAACAATTTTTTCCAAATCTTCAATATCAGAGAGGATTTGAAACGAAACCTGTAATATTTCTTTAAACTTGTTTTTCTATAATTGATATCTATTATTAATTAATCTTTAGTTATAAATTATTTTTAATCTCAGACAACATATAATTTTTATTATGGCATTATACAATTAATCTTTTAATTTTGATAATATATCAATCTAATTTTCAATTTAGATTTTTTTTGGATTATTTATTGTAGTTTTATTTATTTGAATTTTGTTTACCGGTATACATACAGACAACCCCATATATATATATATATATATATACTGGGTGGGTATGATTAAAGCTATACTATTCAGAGGTCTGTAGAACCCGTTCTGCTTATCGGATTTTGATTAAACTTGGAATATATGCTAAATGGACCATGAGGAAAAGGTTTCTGCAATAAAAAAATATAGTTCAAATTTTGACCACTAGGAGGAAATGTGGTGTTTAAAGAAGGACACAAAATATGCTAGAATAGTTAAAATTTATTCAATTACAGAATATGCTCAATATGTGCTCTATTGACATCAATACCATGTTGATAGCGCATTATAGCGTTTCCAATGGCAGCGCGAAGTAACTCACAGGAGATTTATGGCACACGGCATATATAATGCTAGGTTTCAGATCAGCTATAGACCTAATTCCTCCTCTATAAACACGGTCTTTTAGAAATTTCTACAACCAGAAATCACAGGGATTTAAATCAAGTGAACAAGAAGGCCATATATCCGGAAAATGTCTGGATATTACACGATTATAGCCAAAGTTAGCACTAAGCAGTGTTTTGACTAGGCGCCCAACGTGAGGAGTTGCTCCATCTTGCATGAATATAGTAGATGGCAAACATTGTCGTTTCTGTAAAGCAGGAATGATCTACTGTTGAAGGAGTTCACTGTTCCGTGCACTCGTGACAGAGCATGTTTAAGGACCTTGTGGAGTGAGAGATTCAAAGAATGAAGGTCCGAGGACAAACTCAGCAGTAAATCCACACCAAGCAATCACGTAAACGGAATGCAGTGGTTGTAGATGCAGGACATTAGGAGGTGAAGTACCCTTATGCGGCAATTTGGACTATTCTTAGCTCCATTTAAATAAAAGTGTACCTCATCTGGCCTTAGACATTTCTATGGTCACGCGTCATCCATTTCCATTCTCACCAAAAATTGCCAAGCAAATTCAAGGCGTGTTTTGTGATCTTGATGTTTCAGCGTTTGCATCACGGGGATCTTATACGGATACCATTTTAAAAGGTATTGCAGAAATTTTCGTACTGTTGACCACGTAATATCTAACTTGCTTGACACTGATCGACCAATTGCTGAAGAATAAATAGAACTGGAGGCTCTTTCAATCACAGCAGTAGTGACTCCTTCGGCAGTTTCAGTCCCTACCGGTTTCCCTCCTGTTCTGGGCAGCGCACTCAAATCTCCAATCTTCATATTTTTTGATCATCTTCCTCAAATCAATCCTTGATATGGGGCTTTTTCGCAGATCCTTTAAAAGATGATGTTCAAGCACAGCTTCTAAGTGGTTGCTGCTGTTCTGTTTACCAGTAAAGCTCGATCTTTTTTGTATGGGCATGATTAACGATGACAAACACACACTGAATGATTCTCTGGCTATGACTGAAAGTTTATATTGAGGTTTTATGTATTTGCCTAAGGAATATTGAATAAAAGTCGCTTGGTGATCAAAATTTGTTCCTATTTTCGAATGCAGAAATTTTTTCCCCTGGTCCATATAGTATATATTCCAAGTTTAATCAAAATCTGATAAGCAGAATAGGATCCACAGGCCTCTGAATAGTGTAACTTTAATTTTAAACAACAGGTATATATATATACATATATATATATATATATATATATATATATATATATATATATATATATATATATATATAAACTGTAGTGTTTCGAATTTGAATGAATAACAATAAAATCATCTTCCTTTAATCTTTAATCAAATTTGATCAATATGTGACAACAAGAATCTTAAAAATGTTTGTAATAAAGCTATTACTCATAACTCTTTTCACTTCTGATAATTTATATAACGTATCAGAACAGTTATAAGCAGTTTAAGTCATACAGTTTTTTTCTAATAAAATGTAAATAATATTTATGGTAATGATTATGAGATAATCTGATGACAAAATAAGAAAATTAGTCAACAACACATTAAAGTTTATTGTTCACAGAAAAAAATAAGTAATTACTTACTAAAAATTTTGATTTTAATTATACCCTGAGCTCAGTGGAAATTAAAAAGAAAAAAAAATAACAGCTTATATGATACAGAGAATATAATACAAAAACTGTAACTGTGGACCTTTGTATAATGTTTAAGACCAACTATTAATTACTGATTGGAATAAACTAAAACATCAGGTTTTGAATTAATTAAATGTAATTAGTTTTAAGATTGCTAATAAGATTTGCGCTTTCTCCATTTTGAAAATATTTATTTTTAAAAGGAAAGATTTCATTAAAAAACATAATTGAAAAGGGGGTGTTAAAAAAATATTTTACGCAATGTTATGAAATATAATGCAATTTTATACTTATCAAGTTTTTAATTTGTAACTAACATAAAAATATAAATGTTTTTAATAATCTGTTGGCCATTAAGATTGAAAAACTATGAAGGGAGGCTACTACAAAAGAGATATATCTTGAACGTGAACAGTCTGGCATGTAGACAAAATAATTAAATTTGCAAACAGATTGGGGGATTACAGGGGAGCAAAATTAGTAGGAACAGCTACCACCCATGACTGCTAAAATAGCCCTTCCACGGTTAGGCACGGAGTCGAGCTGAATGACAGAAACGGACAACTCATTCGATTCTACTTCAACCATGGAAAGTCAGTCTCTCAACAACCTATGTCTAGATGTTTTCAATGAGTGATAAATTGGGATACCATGTAGGCCAAGGTAACAATCGAATAACATGTGTATCGAGGAATGCCAGAACACGATTTGCAACATGTGGTCTTGCATTATGTCGTTGGAAGATGGTGTTTGTCAAGCCTTGGTGGCAGGTCAGAACCATTGGACGTTAGAAATGCACCCATCTGCGTCCAAATTACCATCTATACGAACTACAGATATCTATGTTGTGTATCCAATGGTTGTCCAAATCATCAAACCAAGTTAAGTCGATATCGAATGAAAGCCGACGACGAGTGGTCTCCCTTTAGCTTCCAAAAACGTATACGGTCATCAAAATACAGCACACAGAACCGGGACTCGTCTGAAAAGAAGATATTGTGTCACTCCTGTATCCAGCTTTGTCATTCGGAGCACGAGATTTACCATCTTTCTATGTACTACATTGTCAAGGGAAGCCGAAGCAATGATCATTGTGCTGACAAGTCTACGCAGCTGCAAACGTCGTCGTACCACACGAGTGAATATTGTGCGTGCTGCAAACATGCTCATTTCATGACCAGTGGTCCTTGATGTGGTTGTACGGTTTTGCTGGTCCGACCCCACAATATATCTGCCCTCCCGGAGGTTAGTCCTGTGAGGACGTGATGATCCTGCATGCCATTTAGTACGAACCTCAGCAATCCATTAATTCCATATTCCCATCACATTTGTTTGAATTTCGATCAGTATGACAGGTAATACTCCAGAACAATAATCCACACTCTCGATAGCAACGACCCTGCCTCTATCAAATTCCGGCATTTGATGGTAAGTCTTTTTTCTTATTCGAGGCATAACACGATATTATGAGCAAATTCCAACCTTATAAAGTGCTTTCTGAATGAGAAATCCACTGCACAATTTTTTTATGTTATGCTTCAGATAATGTTTCTCCCTCCTGCTTCTTCTAAATCCGCTGAAATACTAATCATTCACATATTTCAACCTCTTCTTCCTTTCATGTGATTTTGACGTTCGTCATATCATTCCTTTCTGGTGTTTTCCAATTTTAATGGGCAGCACTGTATATCAAACTGATATATATATATATATAACTTTATGAAAAAATTGTTTGCATACGTGAAATATTTGTACTTTCAAATTTAGTCCTAAGATACATGACGATTTAAGATTGGATTTTAAACTAGAATTGTTTCATATATAGAACTACATTACTGAAATGTCAGACTTAGCTTTAATACCTACAGGACCAATTTTTAAAATAAATTTAAAAATATCTAATAATTAATCTTTAGATACTGTAAACTTTTTTGTACAGTATCACTCTATTTTCCCTGATACTATGAACTGTTTTGAAAGTAATGCCAGAAAGTATCTGAAATCTGCCTTTTACCAAAAAAAAGGGGAAAAAAACATTTATTAAAACAATTTTGTAAGTGATGCTTCTTACTTTCTGACAAAGGGAACGGATAAGGAATTTGCGGGCCCATTTAGAAGTACCAGGCGACATATTTGATATTTAGAGAAGCATAAACTATGGCGTTAATATAGAAACGTGACATTACAGAACTCATAACTAAAGATATCCCAAAACTATACGCACCAAATTTATTGTTACTGTAGATATTACTTCTGTCTGAGTTGGAGCGTTTTAGCAATAGGTAAAAACATTATTTCAATAACACCAAATATTGTATCGCACAGTGCTAAGAGTCACGGCTAAAATTTATGCCACACAGAAATTCCCCCTATTCCATGAGAATGGACACGTCCACAAATATTTTAAGGGTACCAAACAACTACTCTTGAGTGAAATTGGTTTGTCATTTTTAATTCTAATACGTTTAATTTAACACATTCTAAGCAGTAGGTGTACTTGTTTGATGAATTAAGAAAAAACTCTACATAAGGTGGGGATTGAGATACAAAAATTCTTATTTTTTTCATATCTTTCCTTTTGCTATTAAAAAATGAAAGATGTATTTCTAATTCTATAAATGTCTTATGTTTGAGAATTTGATTAATAAGAATCTGGAAAATTTGATTTTAAAATTATCCTCAAACGTAAAGTGCCATAGATAAAATTTTTTATACTTGTTTTTCCAAAAAGTGTTTTTTAGTATTTTAGTAACCTTTTTTAGAATCTTCTTTATCTATATATAGCTTCGATATTTTTAGATAACAAAATTAGGTTATTTTTAATACAGAGAATGCAATTTTTTTCTAATAAGCACACACAAAAATTTTAAGTATTACACTATATTTGCTTAATGGTTATGGGAAATTTGTATCAGAAATTTTTTAAGAAATTAAGGTTTTATTTCATTTCAATTTTGAAATTGTAATTATGTTCGATGTAGAGAATATTATTTTTAGAAGTACCCTAAAGTTTAAAAATTATAAATGCAGTTAATGTTATGCAAGATATACCATAAGGTAAGTAAAAGATTTACAAATACGAATACCGTTGTTGATAATTAATTGCTCATAAATAATTATTTATGCGTGTAAAGGGGATTTATTACACATAAAGTGCTACATAATTATTTGAGTGTATCTTAATTCAATGCCTTATAATTTGAAAAAAGTCATAATTGTTCAGACTTGATGTAAAGTAAGTAGTTATAAAAGACATTTTATAGTTTCCTTGAAGGAAATTGTGTAAAGAAAATTATATAAGTAACTGTGTCCTTATATTATTTCAAGTTCTGAATTTGGTTTCTTTTTGCTGGTGATAAATAGAGGAATTATTTATTAGAATTGTATTATTAGAATACCAAAATTTCGAATTTTAAAAATACGGCCAAAACTGTATCCAAACATACAGTTTTGTTTTGCGTAAAATGTAATTTCTTTCATGATTCTGGTAAAATTTTCATTAAAACCTACTTCATCCGTAATGATTATATTCTCCTTCATTAAAAGGGGACTATATTATATGCAATGAGTCCGGTCATTTTCTAATAAACACTCACAAGGCTTAGATATTGAACAACATTTGCATAAAAATTAAATGGAATTAGAACCCTTAAATTTAATATATCCAATGTTTAATAAAATGAAATTCTGAAATTATACTTATGTTCAGTAAATAATATGCTATACATATAATTACTCTGAACATTTTTAAAATTTATAAATACAATATAATTTAGACAATATGCAATTAAATGTATATACGCGATTTAACTTTGTAAATTGATCCATTGATTATTAATTCCTCATACACAATTATTCACACGTATAAATACAATTTTCTTTATATAATCAGATATATAAGTATAAACAATATCTTAATGTTACAATATGACTTCCAGATTTTTTATTTTAAAAAGTGTCGATTTTTTAAACATATCGTAAAATGCGTGAATGCAGTTCCATTTAAAGATTATGATCTTTTCTTTACAATTGCAGAATTTAATAAAGAATTGGGTTTTTTTGTGCATTATCAAAAATATATCAAGAATCTATTATTTAAATGAGTTAGTTATTAAGGATTAATAATTCCAATGTAAATAAACAACTTTCTAGACATAGTCTGGATTATTTTAAAGCTAGATAATTAAAGTTTAGTTATTTTATTTTATCTTGAAAACAGTCACGGTATTTTGCAAAAACTTGAAACAAATTAATTCTTAAAGTTTCATGATTCATTGTTTATACTCTTTAAAATCAGTACAAAACTGTTTTAAGCTAACACTTTTTAATGCTTAAAATATAAATAGTAAACATTTTATTTTAAAAAATATCCCATCTTATATAATGGTATCTAAAAATTAGAAAAATAATTTTCTCAATCAATAAAATTTAAATTTTCAAACATTTAATTTATAGAAATAAAAAAAAAATATTTTACGTTATAAAAATATACCAAAATGACAGGGAAGAGAAGTAAAATCAATTTTCAAAATTGGAAGTATGGTGAGGGATTAAGACAGCAATCACCTGAGTGTTAAAATATTGAGGAAGCGTCTTGTTATGTTACTGTCATTATTGTCTACGTTATCTAAGTTATTGTAATTATTGCCTATGTTATCTATGTTACTGTCATTACTGTCATTTTTGCCTATGTTATCCATGTTACTATCATTATTGTCATTATGTATTACTGTCTTTATTGTCATTACTTTCATACTGTTATTATTCCGAAGTTGAGAGATTTTAATCAATAAATTAAAAACGTTCTTAACTAAAAACTTTATTAACTAAATACTATATTAACGCAATTGATTTTAACATCCACTTTAAAATCAATTGTAAAAATATCATGATGTTTAGAAGTTATAGCTATTTCTGTCACTCAAAAGCTCAAAAATTCTGAGCTACGTATTTTAAAAACATTTCATCAAAATATTGCTACATTTTCCGGAAATCTCATTGATATGTTATAAATTTATGCAAAGGAAAAACCTTTCAACTATACAAAAGGTTTTATCTCATTTAATATAAAGCATCATTAAGTAACTTATTTTAACTTACAATTCCTTTATTTATATTCCAATGGAAATAAAAATAAAAAACAGAACAATTGGCATATTATAGTTTTATTCAGAAATATTTACCTCCAACTCTTATCCATATAATCAGGATAAAATATGGCTAATATGAGTTTTGATTCTGAATTACATTTTCTTACGGCTATTAATCGTGTATACTAGAAAATATCATATTTCAATCCAGTATAACTTACCTCTGAAACAAAACAGAGGAACTTAATACTTTTTTTTTATTTAATATTCATGCATTAATATTCATTCACATTAATTATCATATTATCAAGTAATTTTAAAAGAAAAAGTTGTAGATTAATATGAATTATACACTTTCTGAAAATTACGAAAATCAGTATTCTAATGCGTGAAATGATTCCATGTACATCATTGATCAAAATTTACAAAAGTATTTATTATTATTTAGCAGAAAAATGATAGGTTTTTAAATTATACAAACTGTTTAAAAAATTAGAGGAAAATAATTTCAAGCACTTATTTAGCAAATTAGAAATTTCGAGAAAAAGGCCAATCAAAATCCGTTAAAACCTTTTTTGTGACAAATTTAATCTCGAAATTGATGTAAAAGGGATGTGTGAGCTATTTAAAAGTAATATGAGTAATATATTCTGATAAATCCTTCGTGCAATCTTAAACTTTTTTGTTTTGAAAAAAATGATGTTTAATTTGAAAAATAACTAATAATTCTATTTAAGGTATCCGTACACCTTCGAAGAAAATTTTTTGAAATACATTGATATTTGTTATAAAAAATACTTTTTTATGCTAAAATATAACCTAAAACTATGAAAAACACATTTAATAATTTGCTTTTAAATCAAAAAAAAAATTTGGAGAGAAAAACATAGTGAAAATAGTACATAAATTGATTATTAGAATAACGCTCATAACTCAAAAGTAAACAAAAATATCATTATTCTGTAACTTTTATCTTATTTATCATAACATTTTTTGGGGCTGGTACTACTTTCATGATGAAAATCTTATTACAATAATTTTTATTGTGTTTCGAGTCAAATAACAATGAAAAATCATAAAAAAGTTACAACAATACATGATTTACACCTTTGTTACTAAAAATATATCAATTTTATAATCATGAAAGTGGTAGGGGTCCTTAAAAATTGTATAAGGAAGACACTTGCAAAATTTCAATTAATTTGGTTCATAACTGTTTGTGATATCTACGTTGCCATATGTAAATATGTCAAGAAAACTCATTTTGAGAAAAATCAAAAACAAACTTTCAATTGCAATTTTTAATAATAAACATAATAAAATATATTTAAAATGCCCCTGATTTATATATAACACCTTCTGTGCTTTCTAATACATTAATTTTTTTTTCCTAAGAGCTCTGAGTATTTTTCGACGCTGCTTTACATTTGGTGTTGAATGACGTGCAGCATCAAAAATTCGACAACTGTCAAGGTGTTTGTAAGATTTTAAGGTAAAATAACCAGGCGTTACATTTAATTTCCTTAAAATTTCAACACAGCCCTTGTACCCATCATTAAACTGTATAACAGCTTCCAATGCACCAGATTTTAAAATTTTAAGGCACACGAAAACCTCTTTCGGTACCCTCTGCCAAATTATGCCATTAAAACATTCCTTGGCATTCTGTGTCTTACCATGAAGGCACTTTGACAGAAGTTCTTTAGAACACAGTTCTAAATATGTAGGTTTAATTAAATTTAATACATCATTGAATAAGCCATTATATTTTTCTTTGGGCTTTTTGCCGCATGACAGTGCTCGCTGATAATAACACCAGCTATCTTTCCCGATAGGGCACTGTCCATGCATGGGTTTCTTGCCACTCGATGCACAGTGGTACAAGGCCGCAATGACGTTCTGTTGAAGTTTGAGTAGATTGCCTACATTACTTCGAACAGCAATTCCATAGTAATTTTGCAATCTGTCAATAAACGAATCGGTAAGTTTACCTTTACCAGATAAACTTTTATTTTTGGATTTCAGTTTGCACAATCTCGCACCTACTCTTTTCTGAACATGCCCAATGCATTCCAGTTTAGTTACGCTATCTTTCCCATATGTGTCTTTCACGCTGATGAAGCCTTTAGAATCCCCGTCTCCATAATAGTGTGAATACTTCAAACCTCGTTTCACAATTGATCGTTTGAAGATCCTGTACAATACCTCGGATACAATACCTTTAGGCATTTTCGAAAGCTTTCTGCAGGTCGGACAATATGATGACATTATTTCAATGTCCACTACTTTGCCAGTGTCGATTGACAAAGCAGCAACACACCCATTCATAGAAGTGTAACCTCTACGCTGCCATGTTCCATCGACAGAAACACCGCATTCAGCTAATTTATTTTTAGATGAATGAATATTCAAAACTTCCTTAGCTGCCTTTTGCATCGACAGTTCACTTACTTCTGAAATCACAGACATAAGTTTATTCTCATGATTGGTGTATGCAGTTTTACTGAGCCTGGGTAAATTTAATGTTGCACATAATTTATATGCAGCAGAAAAACCTTTCCCAATTTGTCTGATGGCATAAACAAATCTTGCATTTATCTCAGGATAGTTTAATGTTTTCTTCGAGCTGGAAAATCCTGTGCAAAAGTCACAATGCTTACATTTTATTGCAAAACTTGAGCACAATCCATACCTCGAGTATTCATGTAACAGCAAACCATCATGGAAGCATTTGGGGTAAAAAAGTTGTAAAATTGAGCATAGAAGGAGTTCTATGTCAATAATTCTGTTGCCGGTTAGCGGTTTATTTTCATATTCAGCAATTTCTTAATCTAGAATGGCAGAAAGGTTCAATTTTGAAGCACTGGCATTAGCAGTTACAGTACTATTTTTGCTATCATTTTTGGTAAA
>BMAW01033248.1:0-13258 GCA_019974015.1 Nephila pilipes
AAAAAGTATGTAAACAAAATTTTTAGTTGAAATAAATTTGTATCAAAGGAGATGAAAAAAATGAAACAACTTTTTGAAGAAGAAAGTAACATGTGTGAATAAATGCACATATGTACCAGTATCATAATTTATGTTGAAATTACACGAGTTAAATTTTTCTTTATGTAATATTTCGTTTCATTTTAAATATTCAGTTATTCTGTATTAGAAAACAGTTCTATCTTATTATGAAATTGTAACGTAATATTTTTGATTTTATATCTTCTCTGTTACCAAGTCTTAATTTTTTTAGTATTTAGGTGAAATCTGGTACAGATATAAATTTTTGATGTAATCCATGCGCTATAAGCTCTAAAGATGCCTTGATCAAAAGTTGATTATTTTTTTAACGAATTCTGTATATACTACGCATACAACTTTATAACTAAGAATAAATTTTTAAAAATTAAAAAGTGATATTTTACTAGGTATTTAATATTTTAAGCCATTGATGTAGATCGTAGAAGTTTTTAGTGATTATGCTCTTAGATTTGCATGTGAATTACATAGAAGTGGATTTAATTTTTGTGACTAGATTACATATAGTTAAACGATCACCATTCTTATGTGATTGATATGGGCAATAACCATTGATTGTTTATTAACATTATGCTTTAAAGCAACACGAGACATATTAATTTCGGCCGCTTAATTTTGAACCACTGTAAAAAGACGAAATTGACATTTGAGCTGGCACCCACTCCCCTAACTTTAAAACATGTGAACTGAGAACATTGAGCTCCGACAGATTTTACGTGCATCAGCCCCTTTACATGTCAGTATTTAGCAGGATTTGCACTCCATGCAATGCGACTGATGCTTGAATTAGAGAAAAATTGTGAACGTCTAAAATAGTCTTAGAGAAAAATAGTCCTAGGATTTTTAACTTATTGAGACTGTTCTGTAACATTCCAGATTTTGAATAATTAGGTTTTATATATTTGGAGGTAATAAGGCGTTTAGTTGATTCTAGAGTTCCCAATTGCTGAGAAGTTATTACTTCATGTCTTAAAATCCCGACTTATTAATTTAAAAAAAATGGCAGTTGGTATAGAGGGAAATAAATAGGCATAATTATTGTATCTTGGATAGGGCGATATGATTGGTGGATTTAGCGAGCCACAATCTTACTTACTATACTTTGGGTCTACAGTGGAATTTTGATTTGAACTCCAGATTCGACAGAAACTAGACTGACTAACTAAAGATCATGATCATTTGGATATATGAGTCGCATAGAAGATGAAATATCATTAGAAATATGTGAAACATATTGCGTGTTTACATACAACACTAAAACTCACAAATAAATTCCAAAGAATAAGAAATTGCTAAAAATTGTTTTCAGTAAAATGTATGTTAGTAAATTAAATAACATGCAATGTTGAAATATACATTAAAAATTGAAAAAAGATAAATTTATCTAATGATTTTCTAAAAATTGAAGTAACTTTTGTCATACATATTCGTTCAAAAATTATTTTATTCACGGCAAAAATAATAAAATTTTGGAATATTTTAACTTTCTACATTTTTTAGCTCAAGCTGTTTTTGTTTGGGAAAATTTTACTTCCACTAATAAGAACAATTTAAGGGGACTTAGTAACTTTGCACCTTCAAAAATTCGATTTTTCAAATTTGTTTTCAAAAAATAGTATTGAATGTTAGGAGCATTTTAAAACAAATCGCGTCAAAATCTGACAATCATTACGCCCTGTGCAACAAAAAATGTAAATGCCTAAAATGGTTTGTTCAATGTAATGCAATGTAAACAAACTTCTTTTTCTCAGTTTGTTATTTTCACACTTTCCCATAGGATTAAAAAAATATTTTGCATGCAGAGCTTTAAAATTTTACATGAGTGTTGTACTTGTAGATCTTTATTCTGTGAACCTCAATTTTGTTAATAGGATGATTAGATTTTATTTTATAACATGATACAAGAAAAAAAAGTTACTAAATACAAACTAGCTAACTTTTTTAATTTTTCAATTTTTTTAATGTTAGATAAATTTAAAATTTGAGGTTTACAGAATAAGGACATCATTTAGCTTTAATTTGGTATAAGAATTATGGTTTTACTGTACATCTTTCAAATGTTATCGTGTGGGTAACGTAAGGTAAACTAATTTATTTTTTAAATTTTTGTACGCACATTTCATGTAGTATAAGAAAATATATTAATATAATAGCAAAACTTGACCCAATGTTTTAAACTATACACTGTATTACACAAACTGGCAAAGTTTCATATTGAAATGAGCAAAAATTGATGATTTATGAAGAATCGAAAAAAGTTTGTCAAAATAATCGACTTTTGATTTCGAAAGGTACTAAGTCCCCTTAAAACTAATAGTAATAAAGAAGTATATTAAAACTACTTCGAAATGGAGATGTATTTAAACATTAATATATATAAGTGTGATAAAACATTGATTTAAACTTATCAATTTTGAACCGTTCAGCAACAAAAATTTTACAGAAAAAGAAATGAAATACTTGAATTATACAATACAAAATATTTACTTATTAAAAGAATACTAATTCATATATCTTCAAAGTAGGATTAAGAATTTCGACCTTTTCACTAGCGCTAGACAAATATAATAGCAATACCATAAAAGGTAGCTTTAAAATGGGATAGCTGAAAAGGTAAAACACTTTAACCTTCTGTTCAAGTTTAACAAATTAAAGCTTTATTGCCCTGGAAGAATTTGTTCGAGAGAAAGACTTGGTTCAATTTAATTTTAACTCACACATTCTTCTGTTTTTCAGATACATTCTACAGAAATGTATTTTTTCTTCTCAACTCAACTACTCTTTAGTTTGAAATGAAATATTTTAGATACTTTGAAGATAAACGATCGAAAACTTTGTATTTCTCATTATTTCTAATAAATATCATATACACTATATAACAAAAAAAAAAAAAAAGCGACGCACCAAGAAGGAGTTGCCCGATTGTAACGAAATTTTGTATGCAAAACCGTTTGAACCGAACATACAAATGATTAAAATTTGGCGTCCAATGAATGAATAGCTGGAGCTATAGTGCATCGGAACTGCGCACTCAGCAGGTGTATATAAGAAGCGATTCTCAATCAAATGGTCAAATTCTCTACTGTATTGCGTTTTAAAATACCTTTGAACGACTGAAAAAATGCCTCACCGCAGGATTCGATCTCACTACGAGCAACTGTCAGAGATTGAAAGAGATCGTAACATTCGACTGAAAAAGGTAGATTGGGCAAATCGGAGAATCGCTCGTCAAATGGGTCGAAACGATGCGGCGATTAGAAGATGCTGGCAAGAATGGGTGGACAATGGCAGATTTCAGCGTCATAATGGTAGCGGACGACCTAGGGCCGCAGCAGATCGGGAGGACAGAGTGATAATCAGATCAGCTGTCACACGAGTGTCCACCATGACCATTCACAGACGATTGATAGAGCGAAATCTACACTCGTACCGATCGCTACGCCACCTGCACTCACGCCTGCACACTGTCAAGCAAGGTTACAGTGGTGTTTGACTCGATCAGGTTGGAATGTTACTGCCTGGGGATGTATAGTGTTTAGGGGCGAATCCAGCTTCCATTTGTGTCCTGACGATCATAGAAGGCGTGTCTGAAGACGCCCAAGACAGGGTGCCGATCTTGCTTTCACTATTGCACGCCCACAGGTCCTCAACCAGGAGTTATAGTCTGGAGTGCCATTCCCCTAGATAGCCGGTCCCCTTTGGTCGTCATTAGAGACACACTTACAGCACAGCGGTACGTTGACGACATTCTGAGACCCGTTTTGTTACCGTTCCTTTTGCAGTATCTTGGCCTTATTTTTCAGCAAGATAATGCCCGATCACATACGGCACGTGTTGCTATGATCTGTCCTACAGCTTGTCAAACACTTCCTTGGTCAGCCAGATCTCTCTATAATCGAGCTATAATCTGGAATATGATTAAAAGGCGATTGCATCTACCAGGGCATGTTGATGAGAAAGCCCGACTATTGGAGCAAATTTGGCAAGAAATATCACAGGAAAACATCAGGGAGCTTTATCACTCAATGCCACGCCGTGTGGCAGCTTGCATCCAGGCTAGAGGTGAGTCTACTCCTTATTGAGCTCATTACATAGTTATTGAGATAACTATGTAACTCTGAAATAAATCATTAAATTTTTCAGATTTTTTAATAATTTTCTATTCTGTACATAATTTTCCTATCTGCTAATTTTTGTCTCTATAGGACAACTCCTTCTTGGTGCGTCGTTTTTTCGTTATAGAGTGTACATTTTTTTAATTTTTATTTTTAATTCTCTTTCTTCAAACAGTGAGATCCCATTCAATATTCTAAGTTTTATATATATATATATATATATATATATATATATATATATATATATGAGATGGCCTATATTAATTAATAAAAATCAAACTTTAAATAGGACACACACACATTTAATATTGACGTTTCACATTAACATAAAGTTGAACATACTTGACGAGACATTTCACAATAACATTTAAAACATTAAAACAATACTCTTCAGCGTCTTAAATAATAAATCATCTAGAGTCATGAACAAGGGCGTCTTCCTCGTTCCGATGACTACCGTCGACTCTCCTTCAAGAGTGGACTCCCTTCAGTAGCAGAGGCCGCGCCCTCTATGATCGGGTGTTTCTACTACAAACCCACACTCGGCCCTCCTGGAAGAAGATGACCTCAGCTTCTTGATTCTAACAAAAGATCGTCTCAACCTAAAAAATAAAACTGAAAAGAGAAAATTCAAAAGCAGTAACAAGTTGATAATTCGAACAGCATTTATCAATCTTGGAACATCATAGTCTTCGGAAAACACTATCGTCTAACTTTGTCACTTCGTCTTGCTTTCACTTTTCTCTTCTTTTTTTTCTTTCAACGTCTTCAAAAAACATAGATAAATCCAGTCATGTTTGGGGAAAAATAGTCATAATCGAGAAAAAGTCATAATTGGTAGATTCACAGTCACATAAATGTATAATTGGATTGTTTATGTCACACACCATCTTCTTATAAATTCTGCACTAGTTGTAATCCGATGATGATTTATATTTTTTGTAGAACTTTCTAATGGTCCTAGGTGATCTGTACGATACTTATGTAAAGGTATATGATCCTTATGAACTGGATGAAGCTTCCTTTTTTCTTTCCTTCTTTCTTTCTTCTTTCCTTTTTTACGGTTTATTTGAATGCATTGCACACAATTAGCTATTGGTCTTTCAATCTTTTGTTTTTTGACATCTTTTCGTAGATTGTTACGTTGTTTTTCAAAATTAGCTTGAAATTCGGCATCAATAATTTCTTTTGATTTTTCAGTATGCTTGATATTCATTGAAGAACAAGGTTCTATAATTCCCTGTTTTAACCCTTTAGTTATTTGAGCATCAACAATCTTATTTTCAGAAAAAGGTAAACGTCGCGGTCGTTGATATATTGGTTCGTTATTTTTAGTTAAAATATTTAATTCTATGTTAGTTGATTTAATCTTCTTCGGTTGGTAATTTAATATAGATTGACGCACTTCATCTTTAATGGATTTTGAAATATTATAGCCTATACTTTCTTCAATTTCATCACAATTAACATTAACTGGCAAAACCGATATAATATTGTTTTCTTCACACAGAGACTTATTTTTTATTGAAAATCCATTTTCATTTATTAGAACTTCACCTTGCAAAATTACATCAAGTCCTATAATAGCATTATGCGGTATAGTACCATTCTCCACGACACATATATCAGTAGAACACTTAAAGTTATCTATTCCTATCTCTCCCTTAAATATACCTATGGGCTTTATTTTACAATCTCCTAATCCCGATAAAATTGAATTACACTGATTCAGATCACAAATATTTAACTTTTCAAATATATTCTTAGAAATTAACGTAGCTTGACTTCCAGTATCTATCAATGAGTTAATATTTAAATTACCGAAACGTACCATTTTAAACAGATATGTTTGTTTTGCAATATTGAGAGATTCTACGTTATCGTTGGGTTTGGTTTCCAAATTTAATTTCGAACATTCAGACGCCTTATGCCCAAAGTTTTGACATCTGAAACATTTTAAACCTTTATTCTTATGTGAACAAAATTTAGATAAATGTCCTTTACCACCACAATTAAAACAAAATTTAGTATTCTGATCATAATTAATTGATCGTTTATGATTCACAAAATTATCTGGGTTTTGTTTTACTTTGCTAAAATTATATTTACTTTTTTCTCTCATAAAATCATTTTTTATAACCTCGTAAATCTTCAGTTTTTCGCGAAATTCACGCAAATCTTTGCAACCATTCAAAACTAATTTATTTTCATTTCTATCTTTAATTCCTCGTATAATATATTCAATTCTCCCTCGATTACCCAACTCTTTCATTATAAAATAATATTCCTGTATAGATTCAGATTCTTTCATTTTACGCCTACTCAATATTTCATGCAATTGGGCTGAATTAGTAGTGACCTCGAATTCATCTATCAACACACGTTTTAATTTCTGGTATGACGTAATATTCAATTCGCTTCTCACAAATAATAAGGCGTTACCACCAAGCGATCGTTTAGCGAAAATAAACTTTTGTAGGTCAGATAAATTAAAAATATTCGCAGCGCTCTCAAACTGCTCTAACCAAACTGAAATGTTTTCATGCAATTCTCCATTAAAAGAGGATACAACACTTTCAATGTCTGAAAAGCTTACAGAGATGTTTTGATTTCGAGTGGTGCCATAGTCATAACACCGCTCTTCAGAATGAATTGCTGACTCATTAATGTTCTGGCTCTGCACTGACGGGTTTTGTTTTATTTCTACTCCCGTTTCGCTTTCTGATTGATTCGAATTTTGAATATATTGATAAAGCGAGTTAACATCATTTTACAAAACTAATATTTTCTTGATTATTTCGGTTTTTGTTCCTTGGAATGCAATATTCAGAATATCACAAATGTTAATCAATTCATGTAATGAAAAAGTATCATTAATAGTTTTTAATTTAGACTTAAAATTAGAGTCATTTACTGTGAATTCGAAACCAGTAAAATTTCTTATTCTTTCCGTATTTTTAGCATCGCCACCAGTATCAAAAATAAACTTATGCAAAGTCTTAATTTTTTCTTTGTTGAGATTCTTCAGTGCATAGCTTACTAAATTAATATCATCAATCTTCATGTTAAGCAAATAAGAATAAATCTGACTCACCTCAAAGTCTTGAATTTATCCTTGGTCAGCACACAGTTATCCACACTTTTTTTTTTCAGTTCAATGTTCACAATTTAATCATGAGTCCTACACTCTCACGATTTTTATATCCTAATTGAGTCCTAATGTGCTTACATTCAATAATGCGCCAACATCACTATCAATTTACATCTCTATCAGTTTATATCCTGATTATGCTCCTCAATCCCTATTTCTATTCCTTATCTGTTTACATCTAATTATGCGCCATATATATATATATATATATTATATATATATTACTTTTTCCATAAGTTATAAATTTCACTAAAGTTTTTATTGAAGCATCATAATCCCTTACTCTCCAAGCTATCTTTCTATAAATTTAATTTGATATTTAATAAACATTTAATTTTAAAGTTCTTAAAAAGCCTTTATCTGACCCCTTTTTAAAGTTTAGTTGAATCAAACTTATTCATAACTATATTTAACTCTGACGTCATGGACTTCATTAAGCATTTTTGTCTATTTCTTCCAATTTTCTATTTCGGAATCCCGCATTAAAGTATTGTTTAACATAACGAACAGATTTTATTATCAGAAACCCTATAGTCAGATAATGAGGAATAATACTTTCTATAGATCTCTGTACTGTTATATCCACACTAAACTATGATATTGAACCCGGCTATTTGTAAATGTACAAATGAGCGTCAAAATATGTGCAATTTAACAAGATTATAAATAAATTAAACAGATGCTATAACTTGAACTAGAATATAACCCATTTTATGTAATAACTAAGTTAATTATGTTCCTAATTTTAAGAGTAAATTCAAACAAATATTAAACTATGTTAGTATAATAATGATAAATGTTGTAAGAGTGCTTAAAATCATAACAAAAATGTTCTTAAAATTAGTCAAATTTCTTTCGCTGATATATGTCAAAAGTAACGAATAACATAACAATTTTTTAAAGTCAATTTTTTAGTAAAAAACATGTCTGGTGAATAATTTTGCATACTAAAATGGTAAAAAAATTACTAGTTTGCTGTATTTTTAAAACTTCTTTTTGATGTATAACTGGAATTGTTCGTGAGAAGTTCCGAGCTGATTAAAAAAAGTAATAAACGGCTGTAAAATGGTTAAAATATAAAAATCTAGGCTGATATGATTAATGATGAGTTTAATGGGAAGACGATATATGACATCTTTGGTACTTAAATCACTGTAAGAAGCTTATATCAAAATATCGCATTGTTTCTTTTTTTTTTTTATCTATTAAAAATTTAAAAACATATTTTTAATATAACTGTTGTATATATGGATATTACATATTAGTAGCATTGCATAAATGAACAATTTCAACAACTGCATTGATTGGTAAATTGATTTGAATTAACGTCATTCTACAGCTGTTTTAGAGCTATTGATAACACATCACGTAATTATAATGTTAGTAAAATGAGTAGATCGTCACTTCAACTAATATTTTCAATCATTGGTAGAAAAATTTAGTATAATCATTGCGCAGTAAGAAATTATGTTTCGTATTTTATTTAAAATTGATAAAAGATCATGATTAATTAAAATATATCTGAGACTATGATATTTGACCTTATATTGAATAAATTATACCATTTCAAGTTTTTTAGGAAGCAGATTCATATAGAAAAACAAACAGAAATAGTCATTTCATTTAATTAACGGATTTAATTGACAATGCACTCAAAATATAAGCAAAAGCAAGTCTTAACTTTGTGTAAAATAAGTAATTTAACAATTTAAAAGAAAATGATAATATTATTTCAATTGTAACTAAACAATTCCAAAAAAATAGCAATTAATATAAGTCAGTCATTGTACTACAAGTAAAATCCATGTGATTACATAAATATGATTTGGTTTTTATTAACATCGTACTAGAGGCAACATGAGGGATATTGGTGACGGACCTCGTAATTTTGAACCTCGGTCAAGTAACGAGGACGACATCTGAGTTGGCACCTCCCTCTCCAAACTTTCACGCCACACCCTGGGAGGACTTTGAGACCCGACAGATCTCACGTGTGTTATTCCCGGCTAAATGATGGGTCTTTAGGGGTTTCAAGGCCCGATCTCGCAACTCGATGAAAACCACCGGCAGCGATGACCACTAGGCTACCGCGGCCACTACATAAATATGGCTTGCGATATTCAAAATGTAGTCAATTAACAAAACACTAAATTAATCTGCCGATTGCATCAACGAAAGGCTTTGTATACTAATGTAGAACAATTGGTTCATTTAATTTCTTTCCATATTTCGGGACATAAGTGTTAGCTCACTGGAAGAAATAAAACTGATGAAATGGAATGAAATCATACTTATTTGTAACGAAAAATGAGAAATAACTTCACAAATTAATAAAGAGTTGAGCAAGGGTTTTCTCCATGCAAAAATAAAGTTTATCTACAAAAAAAAAAATTGAAAAAATATAATGTTAAGTGTTACTAAGTGTAAGAATGTTATAAAATAGCAATCTTAAAAAGGACATTTATCACTTTACTCGGAGATAACACGGTAAAAACATTGTACCAACATTTTAATTAGAAAAATAAGCTTTGTTGGGCAAAATTAAATTTTATTTAAAAAATACAAGGTATAAAACTTGTTAGTATTAAATTATGTATCAAAGTAATTGAATTATTTGAATTAGTTACATATTTCAAAAATCAAGTAAGTTAATTTTTTTTAAACTTAAGTCTTTTTTTTTTTTTTTATCACGAGGGGGCCTTTAAACGTAGACCTACAATCACTACATTCCTTTCTGTTCAAACAATATAGCTTAACCGTCGTTCGTTCATAAATACCATAAGTCACTGACTTTAGTGGCGCTTGCAGGCATCAATTCAACATTTTTTTGCAAGAAAAAAGATGACGTGGCTGCCGTAACATTCGATTTGATGCAAAATATTCCCCTACCACACATACCAATACAAAAACTTTTTTTACGGCAACAGTAGGTTTCTTATTTCAATATAAAACATTTGAAAACAGGCAAATCGATATTTTATATGTATCATGAGGCCGCAACTAACAAGGGAACGGATGAGGTTTGCTCTGTGCTGTTGCATTTTATCGAAAATAATATTGGATAACATTTATACCTGTTTTCCAATGATTGCCATGGCCAAAGCAAACATATTACTTTGTTAGGATTTATGTTGACTTTGATTGACTCCAAGCGATATGAAGGAAATTTTCAGGATTTTCCCGTATACCGACATTCATTTTTACTGTTTGACAACGATTTTGGATTCATAAGAAAAGTTGTGCGAAAACATGATTGCATATATGTCTCAAAAGAATACATTGATTTAGTTCCAAATTTCAGTTCACAATTTACTATCATGGAACTGAAAGCTAAAGATATTCCTGAACTTATAAAACAGTGGCCGAATTCATGCAAAAAAAAAAAAAATATGTTTGTCAACAATGTCGTACTGGAGAAGTGTTTCAAAGGAGCAAAAAGGAGCCATTTGTTTCTCAGACATACAAGAGTTTTTATGCCGGTTCTGTTAAAAAAGTTCTCCATCATAGCCAAGGAGTTTATTGATGGGATCGTTAAAGACTCATTTATGTTGATGAAAAAATTTTAATCCCTGTGTCACTTCCATTAACTAAAGCCTATGAATGTCAATGAACACTAAAAATTAGAAGGTTTAAAGCGAGTTCAGGTTCTTATTTTGGAAGAGAATATGCCATTATTTCGAAATATTTTTGCATGACGAACTGCTAAAGTTGAAGATGATTTAAATGCGAATGATGCAGAATTTGTGATTATGTAGCTTAATAATAGAAAAACATAAAATTGTTAATATTTAAAGGATATATTCATTAATTTGTATTAAAAACATGATTAATATGACTGTTTTGTTTAATTTAAATGCAATTTTACTCCGTTTCTAGCTAAAATAACATGCCAAAAATAGAGTTTTTATGTTTTTTCAAAAAAATATTGTTCGTAAATTTTAAACAAAATAAGCTGTTTATGAACTTTCAAGTTCAAATAGTATATTCTGTCCAAAGACATTTTTGGAAATTTGAGTTATTTTGTGTATTATACAGTTATTATGGATTCCTGAAAAAAAATAATGTTTTTGTGACATCAGTTTTTTTTTAAAATGACCGATTCAATTATGAATTATGGAAATGAAGTAAGCTCTATAGTGAAATGAAATCAAAAATCATCATTATCTAAACAATTTTCAAAAATATAATCTTTCAAGTCATCTGAGTTCTAGCAAATGCAAAATTCTAGTTCAATTCTATAGGGATCATATTCTCATGAAAATTGCCAGATGATCTCATATGGTGGAGGACAGCTCTCAGGGGAATATCATTCTTTTTTTCATTCAACATTGCGTTCGTGACACTCTTTATCTATTTTTGTTTAGTGTATCAAAAGCAATATGCCTTTTTAGAAAATAACCAGATTTTTTTTTATTAGGAAGAGAAGAAACACTTATTTTTTTGTAGGAAAATTTATACGATATTACACAAAAATATTTATTTGAAATATAGTATGTTGCTAAGTAAAATCGACGAGAAAGTATAGAAATAAGGAAGATAATAGACTGGTCAAAGTACAGAATCATGCTTTTACATTAATTAATACAAGCAATTTACTTTATTGTACAGTTTTAGAGTATATAATTGCAAAACACCTGTACAAAAAAGGTTCAGAATTAATATATTAAATTATTACTCAATTATTATTAGCCACCCAAGTGACTATTTTTTCAATTGGATCACTTTTGGCTTACCAGATCAATTTTTTTATTGTTTGCTTCAATTTTAATTACATTTAGTTCAAATGTATTCAATTTAATAATATTTATCGTTTGCTTTAATTTTAGTTACATTTAGCTTAAATATATTCAATTTAATAAATTATCTTTAACATTAGTTTTAATATTGAATAAGTTTACTGTTGTCCATTTTTCGATACTTCATCGTTTACTTTAATTCTTATATTAACTGAGTAATTTAATCATAATTATTAAAAAAAAATGCTCTCCTTGGGTGGCTAAATTTCTTCTTTGGAAAACTGAAAGGTTAAGCTCTGATTTACCATTTACCACACCAATCAGTCACTTATTTAAATGTCACGAGCGATTTTTCTCATGGAAACTCTCGGATTTCTTTCAACTCGCATTTTTATAGACTTACGATTCTTGGAAGTGTTCACCTTACGTTTTCGTCCACTTCCTGGATGTTCAGCATCATTGTCAAGCTCTTTAAAACGGCAGATTGCACCATACACCGGTAACCGAGGCACATTAAGGAAATGAATGATTTCACACTGTCGTTTTCTTTGCTTAATGAATTCTAAAATAGCAGATTTTTTGCTTGAAATTGTAAAAAAAATCAAATACGTAAACTAAGGAATATATTACAAAATATTTTATAATCAAAGTGGTAGACAAAAAGAAATGCGCACAAATTAAAAAGAAATTATATTTAATTTCTATTTTTTGGTGCATTAACTTTGTCCAAGTTTTTTTTTGTCTCACCCTGTATACATATGCTCATTGCCATACAAATTTGTGCACCAGGAAGTAAAAGTGCGATTGTTACGAAACTTGGCATGAAGATACGTGTCAGGTAGCTATGTGAATGATTAGAAATGCAGCGTGATCGCCCATTGCTTAATGCCACCAGAGGACGTTGAACTTCGTTCTCCTTGGATTATATAACAGGTAAGCTAAGTTCGTTTGTGTGAATTCAATCTACTGCAGAGGGACGCTCTTAACTAGAGATGCCATTGCACCACCATAGGAGACAATATTAGCAGTTGTAACAGTTCGAGAGAGGAAGAATCATAGAGATCAGAGAAACCGGGTGGAATGGAGTAGAGATCGAAGTGATTGGATAGCAACCGAATGGAATAAGGTTGCCTTTAACGACGAATCCAGATGCAATTTGGGCAGTGATGACAGTTGTG
>BMAW01033253.1:0-56566 GCA_019974015.1 Nephila pilipes
ATACGTAAAATATCAAGACAATTTTCAATTTTTAAACGATAATGATAATCTAGATTAAAACTTTAAGAAATTAATTCTCTTTAATAATGGTTATCCACAACTTTCAAATATATGAGAAAAACAAAAATAATTAGTAAAAAGTCCCCCATATATATATAATATGGATAAAATTCATTCCATCGTATACCTGTTACACCTAGTATTGCCAAAGAAATAAACTTTTGTCAGAAAATTTATCATGTACTTAAATTTGAAATAAAATACCCTCGCAATGCCATCATTTCTATCAAAAGATTTTTGTCCTTGCCTCGAGACATCTTTGATTTCTGACCATTTAAGAATTCAAGTGACAGCCATCCTTAAAAAAAAGTCTTGGAAGTCGGGTCGTTCAAAATGTCTTACTTATGTCATAGCCTCTTGAGTTCGTTCATGCATGTAGCGAGATTCTTCAGTAAACGAAGATTGTCTTGCGTGTATGCTACTCCGTAAGAAGTCGCCATTTTAGTATTTTTCGAAATCCCGCTCGGTTTTGAAGCTAAATTACACTTTCATTAATCGTGGGGTAACAAACTCATTTATTTCTATTGCTAAATATGTACGTTTCCTATTCTCGACATGCACGAAATTTCACATAAAGAGCCCCTTCGCCAAAATCTTGCCAATCCTCATTCAGCGCTTCAATATTAAATTATTTGGTATTTTTCCATTTCGCACGCACAAATCTCACCAAGTAAACTTAATTGGTGATAATACACAGTATTCATATAAACAAGTACATTCCATTTGGCGTCGGTCATATCATAATTGGCGATAAAGTCGCCAAAAATTACATAACTGATGGATAAGAGTAGATTAACGGATGAAAATTACGTTTTGGATAAGACTTCCGTAAAATCCGTTCTTAGTGAGCGTCTACATCGCAAAATGAGTAACTCGGTTGAATAGTCTTAGAGATCTCGTGAGGAGTCAGTCAGTGGTATTTCGCTTATATATATATATATATAACACATCGATCAATAACTCCAGAGACTAACCCAGAGATGGCGCTTGTAGTAAACCAGTAACCAGGTCTTTCTAGAGTACTAACCTTTGCTTGAAACGTGTCAAAATTTTAAGTCGATCGGACCAGGAAAAAGGTTTTTTGAAGTGAAGTGAAAAAGGTTTTTTCCAAGTGAGTGCCGCGATTGCTTTCGATGGAACAAAAACAGCAACGAGTCGATGATTCAGAAAGCTGTTTATCGCTATTTACTCGCAACAAAAAAGATTTCTTGCGGAAAAAAAAAAAAGAAAAAAAAAATTGGGGGGGGGGGGAAGATTTGGAAAAGCGTTGGAACGGTTGTATCACCCTAAAAGGTGATTAACAAAAGGTGTTATGTTGATGAATAAAAAAAAAATTTTGCAAAAAAAATGTTGTTTTCAATGTTAGACTCGGGAGTTATTGATCGATGTGTTATATATATATATATATAGAAGAAGTACACATTCGCCAAACGCAAGCGACTCATCAATGTTTAGCGTAAAACCTTCTCTTTTCAGCGCAGTGCCTCTCGCTTCTGTAAACACAAATCCCTATACTCGTAGCTTCCGTTTCTATTAGAGGTTTTCTCGAGGGAAAAATGATAAGTGAGTAACAAATTGTTATAAAATTTCACATGAAACTAGGAAACCACTATTGATACCTACGATTTATTGAAGAAGTGTGGCAATGAATGCTTATCTTGTGCAAATATTTTTGAGTGGTTTAAGCGGTTTCACGATGACCCAGAAAATGTTGAAGGAGATTTATGCCCGGTTTTCCTTACTATGTTAAAAAAACGGATGACAGTATCGGGAAAAAAGATAATCTGTTTTGATCCGACGGTCGGTTGAGTATTCGTGTGTTTCCTGAGATTGTAGGAATTGACAAACATTCCGTACTGCAAATTTTTCCACCAAAACAATACACCGGCTCAAAAGATTTCTAGCCAAGTGTGTGTGTTTGTGCGTGTGTGTTTGTGTGTGTGTATGTGTATATTAAAACTGGTTAAAAATTTATAGTTACAAAAAGTATGAATACTTAATTAAGTTTATATATGTCATCAAATTTGTTAAAAAAGAAGCAATGAATTTTTTTTGTACGCACAATACATGAGAGACAGTAGATATCACGCGAGAGATAGATATCATTAGAAAAACAGTAAGACATCATGCGAGAAAATACTAAGTAAAAGATAAATTGACTATAAAATCCATAAACTTATACGTGATGTTGGGAAGAGAAAAATAAACACATAAAAATGTATAAACTAAAAATTAAAAATCACTAATAGAAATAAAAATCACAAAGAAAATTAAATATTCCATTTTTAAATTTTGAATCGGACTTTAGAGGGATTCTCTTGACTAAGCATTTTTTCCCGGGATACACTTTCCAATCAGAAAAATGACACAATTAAATGATAAAACCAAAATTTCAAAACTTCAAACATATAAAAAGGGTAAAATTTAATTTAAATACATAAATGGGCAAAGAGATAAATAAAAGATATATCTCCCACATGAAATAAAGATCAAAATAAATAAATAATTTAACATCAGGTTGGAAAAAAAGCGTACATGAGATGCATATTACAGGAAAAGAAATTAACGCGAAGTTCTTGCAAATAGAGGCGGATATTAAATTAGAAATGGAGAGCAGTGCTATCTATCAATTAGAGGGAGTAGAAATACAAATAAACGATAAACAAGATTTTATACAAGAAATACAAATAAACAAGATTTTATATATATATACATGTGTGTGTGTGTGAGGTAAGTATTTTTAAAAATTAAGGTAAAAAAATATTACTGTATTATATACAAATTATATTTTAACTTAATAAGAATTAAATGTTAATAAAATTCCCTAGATAATCCACTTGCAGATAAAATTTGTGAAAGCTGTCAGAGTTATTGTAAATACCTTGTATATTATTCACTAATCTAAAGGAGTGTGAAATATAATAAAAAATTATTAAAAAATGTACTAATGTTTATAATAGACTAAATCATACTGGTACTTATGAGTTTTAAAGGAAATTTATGTGGTTTATGGTATATATCACGATAAATTTTATTATCTTCTATCTACTAGTGTTTGTGTATTAATCTTTAAAATAAATACCTGTAAATCTTTGTTAAATATTTACATCTCGATTGTTTTTGATTCTAAAATTTATAAATGTTATGTAAAATTTCCTACAGCTCCCGGTAATAATAAAATTAATATTTAAATGTTAACGTTTATTATTTTTACCTCATCCTTTTTTTCGATTGTTTTTATGTATTTCCTTACATATATACGGAATTATAAATGTAAAAAAACAAATTTAATGCCCTTATTTAGAAGAAAATTCTGAATAAGGATTCAAACTAAAATACAGGCTTGAAAAAAAAAATAACAATTCATTATTTAATTGGTAGTAAAATTATCAATGTCAGAAATGTAATACCTCTTTTCTTAATCATTGGAAACGAAATTTTTGATAAATCATACACTCTATACGCCTTTCTTATGATTGTATTTTTTTCTTAATCTTCAAATATAAAACTTTTCTGATTAAAAAAAATTAATTATTTATAAGCAATTTGGCTCTAATTCTACTGAAATCAAATGATATATAAAGTAATCTCTAATTTAATGTATTAATTACATATTTTACGAAAACTGTAAAATAAAATTATGGAACAACAGCATGCATTAATTTGTATTTCTAAGAAAAGCATTTTTATATAAATATTTTATTTATCGTATTGGAATTACTATAAATATAAGAAACACAAGCAAATCTCTTCTATTGAGGGATCATCCTCTCTCTCTCTCTCACTCTCTCTTGGGCCAATGGCCACTAATGCATAATATTAAATTAAGGGTTTCATAAGCGTTCTCTTAGGGTCTGATTCAAAATATTCCTTGGAATATGAAACATAAATCATTCACATAAATTGAGCCGTTCTCTTAAGATAATTATGATCCTTCTGATAATGGGGTTCTTGGTGATGCAGAGTGTGGCGGTTTTACTGCTGAAATAAACACATTATGAACCCAAACGCTTCATGTATTAAAGCAAAGGCTGACAATCCTCGTGATGTGAGCATAACTACTCGCAACTATGTTATCCATCACTGCAGGGAGAACATATTCGCTGTGTTCTCAGTTGTATATCGCTTCAGGAGGATATCCTCAATGCCTACGAATCCCTGCTGCAATAATTACCTCTTACAAGGGATATGTCTCCAACATTTGTTTCCAAATGCCCTTTGTGAATTTCTGAGCATTCCTGAAAATTTCTCGCTCAGGAATGTCGAATTGTTCGCAAGAGAAATTTCTCCAGAATAAAAGAAAATGTGTGCCTGTTTCTTTGTGAGAATTGTGAGCAATGTTTGCAATTACATTGACATGTATTCAACATATGTATTCTATTACAATTCTTATTTAAATTCATTTAACCCAGAGACTATTTAATAACACGTTTACATTATTTTAAAATCTTTCTTCTAAGAACGAGAATAAACTTTTACCTATCTCCAAGATTAATACCATTCGGACGAAGAATAAAGATGTATGAACATTTATTTCATTTCTACTTCTCACAAATTAAGTTTAAATGATGAATATATAACATTTAAAGTTTGAATTTTTCAAATGTTCTATTCAGAAAAATGTATTTGCTTTTAACAACTTTAAGGCAAAACCACTTAGTAAAATACTTTAGTGAAATCAAGGTATTCTTAATTAAAACGCAGAGAAATGAATGAAAAAGTATTTATGAAAGACTTAAAATTAAATTACTTTTTAAAAGATTTCACGAATTACGATTGCTCTCACAATCTCTTTTAACTATCTAAAATAAATAATGAGACATTTTCTTCTATGCAAACAATTAACGTAATCAAGTATATTAAAATTCGTACATTTCATCCTTATCACCTGCATTCTACATTTCATGGAATAAATTAAAAATGCGTTTAAACACATTTATAATTTAATAATTCGTAATATGGATAAGAGAATATTAGTAAAAAAGAGAAGCTGGAACGAGAATATCAATCGCAACAAGAAACAAATTAAGAAAGCGAATTTAATAAATTGTTTTATAATTATATTTTAGTATTTTAACAGAGAAAATTTATTCAAAATAAATTCATCCAAACAGGTACGAAAAGTCTAATTAAATCTAATACTTGAAGCTCTATTTTTTTGTCATATTTTTATTCATAATATTCCATGCCATCCATTGTAAAAATAATCTTGTACATACTGTTAATACTTTTCTGTCTCTTGAGACATTGTTCCTTACTTGAGCAAATTCTGAAACGTGCAAAATTCTTAGGAGTTTGTGAGATAATATGATGTGAATAGTTAAGTGTGAACGGTTACCTACTAATGAAATTCAATTTAATATTCAGTTGTTAACAAATTCAATTGTACCTGAATACAAGATTGCTTTATTTATAGAATGCATACTTTAAAATGATTTTAAGTTTCTACAATTCAAAAGTTCAATTTGATGTTATTAATGCACTATAGTAGTTTTTCTTCACAGTTACGTACATTTGCGTCATATATATATATATAATTAAAATGAAAATTCATTGACATAACAAGATAGTTTAAATTAATTTTTAAGAAAATATTAATAAATATAAATATATTAATAAATCATCAAGTTTGTGATGAAAACTTACACATTTTTTTTTAATACAGAAAAAGTACAAGAAAATTAATACAAATTTAATTGGAAAAATTTAGAAAAAGGAGAATTATCCTTCTAAACAAATAAGAACGAGAACAAATATATGATAGACTGCATGATGAAAATCACAAGATCAACTTCAAATTAAGAAAACATTCTAAGCTATGTAATAGAAATAATGAAAACAAATAAACCAATTAGATAGTGAAACAAAACATTTACAAATTCGGAATGTGGTTTTTGTCAAATTAGCAGATTTAATACGCTTTACAGACTCACCATTCACCTATTGAAAAATGCTGTATAAAAGTATCGAAATTCCATAAAAATTAAAAGTTAGATAAATGCTAAAAGGCCAAATTGCAATATTTCGTTCGCTCCCAGCGTATTACATGCGATGCGCTCGTATTTGCTCTCCTGTGCCCAGCTTATCACATTTGATACTCTCCGTGAGTGTCTTCTACGGCCTAACGTATCAATAGAGATACCCTTGATGAGAACGGTTTATTAGATTTTTAAATGTTACAACATAGTGTTACAATACTGTGAAATCTATATAGATAGGTTTTTTGGAGTGTTGACCTTGGTGATATGGGCTTGAATTTCACGTCTGGCTACCAGGATGTGGTTAATTGTTAGAAACACGTGTTGTGACACGACTCTTTAAATGTAATGACGGGATTTAAAGGGTGTACTTGCTTTCTGTTTTTTTTTTTTTTTTTTTTTTTTGCTTGCTTCTAGAAGTTCGAAGGAAATTTATGGCTCCTTATGGGGATTAGGGCTTTTGGTAGCAGATGCTCTCAACTGTTGGTTTTATTCGGTCGGTTTTTATTTGTAGCGAAAATCATGACGAAAGGAAAGTATTTATCTGATACTAAGATTTGCGAACTAATGAATGAATCTGACGGATTTGTTAGCGAAAAAAAATCAAAATCTGTACATAGACATTAAAATAAGTAAATAAAATAAGGATGAAGAAATGTGCTGAAAATCTTGCGTGAAACGTCAAAATATGTGTGTAAGACTATGCATTGAATTTTTTTTTTTATATAAATATACCATTTATTAAAATAAGATTTATTTTTTATATCTATATGTTCCATGTAATGGTACATCATTTGACCATGAAATTTATGTAACAATTGTAAATATATTTTATATTTTCTTGAGAGATATGATTTTTATGTAATTATTTTTTATAAAAAACATACAATTTTCGATTAAATCTTTTTTTTTCTTTTGTATACATTAAGTTTAATGCATTTTAAATAATATATGTAAATACCAAAATATTTTAATGAACAGCTGATTTTAGAGGAATATTTTTCGCGAATTAGGCTTAATATGTAAAATCGTCTGGGCACAGAGTGACACTCCGCGGTAAGAAGCCGCGGACCCAGAGAAGCATTTCTCTTTTCTCCCTCCAGTAGCGAAAGGGTTAGAAGAAACCAATTAGAAACGTATAGAGATACTAAAACTTTAACGAAAGAACACAGATTTCAAAAAAATTAAAATAGTTATATAAAGCAAGTATTTTCCAACAACATCAAAAACATTGAACAAACCAATCAATATGTTTCCTATCTTGTTAAACTGAAAATGCAGCAATACAGTCTATCAAAAAGTAAATGTATTATTGCAAAGAAATTTTAAAGGTTTCAAACTGTAAAAAAATAAGAAAAGAATAATTCGAAATTACGTATTTAAAAACGAAATAAATTAAAATTAAGAAACATTTTAAGAAAACAAACCAAAAAGCACTTGTATTTAATGGCTATATTCCTTATTATTTATTAATGTAACCTTTCCAGATAGAGTAATGGTACCTCCAGATAGAGTACTTCTAGATAGATTAAGATGACATCTCCTGATAGAGTACTTGACTGCTTCCTTCTAGTGAGTAACTAAAGCCTCATTCGGCTGCTGTTTATCTGATGTGCACCATCCCGCGGGAACCCCTCCTAATTATATTTTTAAAAATATGACAGAACATATGAAGCTGTAAATAATTTTAGTAACTAGATGAGTTCCTATGTACAGGAAATAAATTATATTAGCACAGAGATTAACTATTTCTGCTTTCTCAATGACTTCCGATTACTCACAGCTCGCTAAGAACTGGAATTACTGTCATTATATTTTGAATTTCACTTGATAAAATTGAAAGGAAATTCTGAATCCAAATATATTTTTTTAAACTTATCCAGGTTATTACAATTATCTTATTTAATATTTCTTTTTTATGTTATTGATGGAAAAATAACGAAAATCCACAGAGGTATTAAAATAAAATTCAATTGATATAACAATCTTAAACGATCAATTTTTGTATTGTTTTTGTGGTTTTTAAAAAGTTCTCAAAACTAAAAAGTGATAGAAGAAAGTCTTGAGATCTAATTAATAATGTATTGCTGAAATAGAACTGTTAATTAATTAAAATAAGACATTTTCAATATAGATCCATTTTATTGATGAACCGTGGTATCCCAAAATATGTTTGGATACACAAAAAATAATACTGCATGAAATATTCAACATGTATCATTTTTTTTTCTCTGGTAATAAACCAAAAGATCAAACAATTCATAAATTGTCGAGCTTTCTGATATACAAGTACTGTTACATAATCACACGGGTACATATGTGTAACATGAAACATGTTTCCTTTTTAATTTTTCAATTTAAAATATATTCGTCTAAATACGTTACTGAATGCATGAATATTTCAAAAATTATATACTATCAGAATAATGTTGAGAGCATCAAAATTATTAAATGACTCAGAATAAACATTATCAATACACATTATCTCAAGACAATTTCAAAACTATGGAACTGTTTTCAGAAATCTGAGTAATAACATGGTGACTCCAATCAAAAGGTATTTAGTAGTTGTTTCTTATAAAATTAGATTTATCTGTAAAGTGAAGAAAGGATAACGAATTAAGGACTAGGTACAGTATTCGCCTTGATGCCAAATTCTATTTTATTTATTGTGACGAGTCTATCCGCGACCTTGTCAATAGCAGTCCTCTTGGGGAGTTTTCACTCTTCAACAATTATTTGTATTAGAAAACTTCCTCCGAAGAAGAGAACGTGATCATGCTAATTAAGATAGATGTGTATATAAAATATAAGCTTTTAGAGAAAGAGGGGAGATAGGATAGACTTCTAGCTGAATTGTTCAGTAGATTGATTGATAAAAAAAAATAATTGTTTTAGATTCTGTAGATTGATTGAAAAATAAACAAACTGAACTTTTAACTGTCTTTCCTACCCTGTCCTTCCAACCCTACGCCATTACAATGGCGCCCCGTTTGCCCAGTTTACCCAAACCCCGAGATAGGAGTCGGATCGAGTTTTAGAGTATTGCCTGAAATTTTTTTTTCCGGAAAGGAAAACGTGTCGGAATTTTTAGACAGTATCGATTATGGTGTATTGTTTCACGATATACCCACAAATTTAGCTTGTGCTTACTTAAAGGGTCATCTTATTGGAAGAGCAAAAGACTGGTTCGAGGTAATAGGTTCTTCGTACGTGACTGGAATGGCAACAGACTTTGTACAATTAAAGCAGGCATTAACAAACAGTTTTCCGGTGGTCAGAAATAGGTCAGAATTAGAGGCTGAGTTTTATTCGTCGCACCAAGTTAGAAGTCAGGTACCGTCAGATATTGCTTATAAATTATTGAAGATACAGAAATTCCTTAATTTTGAAATGAAAGAAGACAATCTGTTGAATCATATCATTATGAGATTATCCCCACAGGTAATGGATTATGTAGAAGTTTGAAACCCCACAACAAAGGCCCAACTAGTACAATTAGTAGAAAAGTATGAGGGTATAAGGAAACCCCGGGTTCGAGCAATAATAGCGGAAGAAAGAAACGGAATTCGAGTAGAAGGTTGCCTGACAGTCGTTTCGAAGGAAACTGGCGGAATAGAAGGGTTGATTATAGGCAGAATGACGCGCGATTAACTAATGTGGATTCGAATAATTTTAGATATCGCGGAAGTGCAGGAAATCAGGGGTTCGAGAACAGAATTCGGAATGATCGAGGTGATCATAGATTCGATAGTCGTAGGAGTCGCAATGATTTTGCAAATAGAGGATCGAAAGATGTTTGGACCAGATGGGAGCGATCGCAAATTGAAGTAAACCCTCCTAGTAGAATGGTTACTTTACGGATAAGTCCTGTGATTAAAAACCCTGATTTGGATAAAAAAAATCATTAGTAATTCCAGATTCGGAGATTAAAGGGGTACCACAAATAGAGGAACAAGTGGAGATCGATCTCTCACATATGAAGCGAAATATGGCTCTTGATCCACATAACGCAAGGCAAACTACAGAAGTGCAATGCCAGAATATCGCCAACAGTTATTATAAAAAGCCGTCTTATCAATATGGTCGAGGGATCCGAGTGAAGCTAGGAGAAGACTTAGCGAGTGGTAATATTGAGAAATTGTGTGAAGAGACTAGGAGGAATAATGAGATTCAACAGGATAGATGGGTAAAATATTATAATAAGAGAACACGGAAAGTTGAAGTTGATGTTAAGGTAAAGGATTTAGAGTTGGTGCAAACACATCCTATGAGATCGGTGAGCAAGAGAATTGTGAGGAAGTTTAAACCTAAATTTGAAGGCCCATATGAGGTGATGAAGGTTGAGAACAACAATGTAATTATTTAGAAAGGGGTAAATCGATAACGGTGAATGTGTGTGTGTGTGTGTGTGTAGATCAGGTACGGATTTATCACCCAAGAGAAAGGGATGAAGGTGTTGTGGAGACAGACGGATCGGATGGTGAAGGATCTAGGGCAGAACAGGTAGAATGTGAGTATAGCAAAGGTCTAGCCAGGGAGGAAACTTCTAAAAAGAAACAATGGCGAAGTAAGAGAATGATAAGTGAAGGGTTAACTGAATATTCTAATACACACGAAAGTCAGCATCAGAGTAGGGAGAAGCCACCAGTGAGAATGAACTGGCCAGAATGCAGTGCGCTTTCTTCATTAGTTAAAGAATAATTAAGTTAAAAGACGACCTCATGAGAGCTGTAAGTGGAGAAAGAGGCCAGTTCCAGTATCACTTCCAGTATTTCCAGGAACAAAGATGACCAGGAGAGAAGAGCTGATGAAAGTGGAGTCCTGTCCAGAAGGTCAGATCCACCTCGAGGAGCGACAGACAACCACAGACAAGTCCTGCCTGGGAGGTCAAGTCCTTATCAGCTTCGCAGCAGACGGCATATCAAGGAAGGGCAAGAGGAGTCTCGGAGGTCAATTCCACATCCCTTACACAACAGATTGCGCAACAGCGAGAGGCAACCAGCAACAGGAAGGACAAGTCCATACCTGACAAGAGCCGGAGAAGTAGAAACAACTAGGAATAGGAGTAGATTTCGGCCACATAAGTGACTCAACTGTAATGGTTGAAAAAGGAAAATGATTCTGTAAAATGTTCTGTTGTTGATTGTATAAATTTCTGGTTGTTAGTTATTTCAGTATATTTAAATTATTAATTTCTATCGGGGCATTAAGACCCTCAAATAAATCACGTTTTCTTCACGGAGGGGGTTGTGACGGGTCTATCGTTGACCTTGTCACTAGCACTTCTCTTGGAGAGTTTTCACTACTAAACAATTATTTGTATTAGAAAGCTTCCTCCGAAGAAGAGAATGCGATCATGCTAATTAAGATAGATGTGTATATATAGTATAAACTTTCAGAGAAAGAGGGGATATAGGATAGACTTCTAGCTGAATTGTTCTGTAGATTGATTGATAAATAAGCTAATTGTTTTAGAGATTTCAACATTTCCTTCCCTACCCTCCAACCCTACACTATTACATTAGTCAACTTAATAAGTGCTTCAACTGTGCAATCAGCATACACACATTTTAGCCTCAAAAGCTTTATCAACAAAAAAGTGCAAAATGGGGCCAATTTGGGATTTTACTGCATTTGTTTCCATGTTAGATTTAAAACATTTTAAAAAAAATGAGGTTGGTTCTGTAAGTTTTGTTCAATAAAATTAACTGATAATTTAAAACTGTCGTAATTAAGTCTCATACAACGTAGTATAATTGAGTTTCAACTATAAATATATAAATATACCCGACAGGCAACTGTTGACTGGATAGTTACAAATCTACTTTGTTTACGAGAAGAGGTGTCGTAGAAGCATTCTAACAATAACAAAGTCAAGAAAGCGATAAGGATGTACAGTACTACTATAACATAGAAAAATAATATGAACTTACTGTGAAGTATTTTTCCATTTAGAAAGATAAAGACAAAAACAGCAATTTTCATAATTATTTACGAGTATGAATTCAGCATAAGTAGACATCAGGTGAATTTCTTCCTCATAAATTTTAATTAAAATGATAAAAAAATGTTAAAAACTTAATGAGATAGCCGGTTTTTCTAGAAAGACATAGTTAAGCTTCTCTTTCATCCCTTAACATGAAATAGTATATCTGATTTGATGCACACATAATAAAATGTTAGAATTAAAAATTGTTAAGTGTTGTTATCAAAGGCTCAATTAAAACCAGAATGTCAGAGTGGCTTTATGTTGCGCAAAATGAAAACTCAAATCATTCCCTTCAATATTTAAAAAAAATGCGATGCACTACGGTAGTTCAAATCCCATAGCTTTACGACAGTATTTGAAAAGAATTACAATTACAACTTCACATTTATGTTTGATATTGCATATTCACGTTACTGATATTAATTAATACATTTCATTCAAAGTGGAGGTGTTGGATGAATAAATATGAAGGTGTTGGATGAATAAAATGATGCGAAAAATGACACTATACAAGTATGTAGACATTTCTCATGTAGAAATTTCTCTTTAATGACCAGTTTGACGAAACATAGTTAATAAATTGACGCAGATTTAACCATCTTATTAACAGTCATAAATCTAATATTTGTAACTGTATTACATCGCATGGAAATATATATAATCAATAATTAAGAACTTGTTGAAGGACTCTGGAATAATTTGTTTTATTGACATTGGCTTGGAACAAAACAAAGGCAATTAGAGTCAGACTTTGTAATGAACTATATAAAAAGTACGAAGCTCTAAGACATCATTTTTATTATAAGATTATATATATATATATATATAAGACGAATTAACCATCTTCTTGAGAATCTAAGCTTGAAACAATCAATACATGGCAAAGAATGTTTTCAAGAAATTACAGAGCTTTAGAGGTCATTTTAAATAAGAAGCTAAATATACTATCACTGATTTAAATTAACCAGCAAGGCAAAGTTTAAGAATACGCATTGTAATATGGATACATAGGGTTAAAGGAACAAAATTCTTTAATAACGATAAAACTCTACATTAGGTTGCAATTTTTTTTCTAAAAGATACATCCAAGGCCTTCGTTCAAATTTTCATTTTTCATTTTAATGAGAAGAAAGACACAATTTCCTAATTTAGATGTACGTATGCTTTTAAGTTTTTTTTATGGTATATTTATCTTCACAAAATTTTATTTTATTCTAGAGAACTTTTTTTTCATTTTAATTTCTATGTCTTTCTTATTGTAAAGTGTTTTTTAACTCTATTTTATTACGAGAAATCTAACTCTACAAGAGAAAGGAATCTGATCAAATTAAGTATAATAATACGTTTTGTAACTATTAAACATACTTATCAGGGAAATTAACATCTTTTAAATGCATTAATTACAGGGCATAATTAAAAGTTTAAAAACATCCACGACCGTAAGATATTACAAAATTCCCTCACTTTGAAGAGAAAACATATTATGTTTTGATAATAAAGAGAAAACTATCAAAATATACTCAGAAAATATTTTTATAATAATTAATTAAAGACATTACTGAAAGCCTTCAGACAGTATTATACTATCAGAACGAATACGTATAGATTCCATTAATTTTTTTTGTAATTATTACAAGAGTTTCTTTCTAAATAATTTTGTTTTTACTTTATAATTTAGAAAACAAAGTTTGGATAAGTTTTATCAAAAACTAAGCTAATCAATTTAGAAAGAGCTTGAGAAAGTTTAAGAAACAAAAGTATTTTATTTAAAAAGATATGAAGTAATAATATCTGCTGAATTCCTTGGTCAAAGAATACAATTAGTTCAATGACAAGAAAACTAAAAGCACTGAATAAAATTTAATCTCATAGAATAAGAATTTCAAATATTTAAGTTCCCAACAAAGTAAACAGAACGGATTCAAAGGAAACACATTAATAATAAATCACTTAGGATATAAAAAACAAAATGGGAATATATATTTTTTTCTGAAAAACAGAAACATTAGATGGCTTTAGATAGAGTAAATCTTAAAACATGCAATTCTGTAAATTTTCGATAACAAGAATAAAGCAATAGTAATATATGTGAAATATTTTGATATCTAGTCTTGTATCACAAATTGAAATCCCCAGTTTTCATCAAGAAATGAATATTTCTGTCCTTAAAATAGAATTGCTACAAATATGTTGACTCATTAAATGGGATATTTCAAAAAGTATAAGAAAATTGTTCCGTGCGCTGCTTGATTTATTTGACAAACATTTCTATTTCAAGTATTGCAAACATAAATTCTTACGAAATGAATTTATAAATAGCTTTATTTACTTTCGTTTTAGTGCATGTTTGTTTAATGTCACTTCTTAGTTTAGTAGCTATTTTCGATTCGTAATAATTAAAAAATACTATATATATATATATATATATATATATATATATATATATATATATATATATATATATATATATGTCTCTGTGTGTGTGCATGGTGGGTGGGTGTAATTGTCCCTATATAAAAATAAGAATTCATAGAAATAAAAGGAAGTAAAAATAATTTGTATAAATTAATTAGTTAATTAATTAAACAAATAAGAGCCTAGAAGAATTATAAGTTGTAATATTGAGCTATGTCCCCGGTTTTCTCTTCACTGACTTAATAGACTTTTCAATAATTTGTATCTCATAAATTTAGAACCCTTTAACAACCAAATGAAACGTGATTTGGTAAATTAGATGAAATTAAGAAGTGTGATGAATTTTCTTAAGGATAGTGATATATATGCGAAATAGAATTGAAATGAAAAAGAAGGGATTCATATTACAACGAGATACTGATTAATGTTTGTAAATTGGGATAATGATCTTAATTTTTTGAATTTAGCAAAATTGGATAGAAGTTACTCCTGGTTAGAATAAAGGTAATTGAATCTGCTCTGTTCAAGAATTTTCTCACTCGGAATGAGTGAATTAGTAAGTTAAGACTTCATTGATTATTTATAAGACAGGTTTTAAAAGAGTTAAGCATTTTGAGGGAAAACCACATTACATATTCTCTGAAAATAGTTAATGAATTAGGTTGATTTTTTTCTATTGTTTCTTCAATTGAATTGGTCACTTGTACAGGAAAAGAGTAGATTATTTTGTTCAATTTTGTAGTTACCAGGGCAGCCTATCTAGAGTTGACTAGTAATTTAGATACATAAATATTCATATTCTCAGATAAAGAGTTTTGTGCAAGGTTATTATAGTGACAATGTGAATGCGCTTATTAAAGTTGAAAATTTGTTAAAAGAAGTCTTCAAATCGAATATCTTGTTTTACAATATTTTGTTAAAAACAACTTAGTTTGGAAATTTATTATTCCTAAGTCAGCTGATGGTGTCGATTTTAGGAACACATAGTACGTACTTTGAAACTCCATTTAAAGAAGTTTCTTTGTAAATCTTGCCTCACTTAAAAAAATGTACATACGGTTCTTACTGAAATCGAACCCATTATTAATGGATGGCCATTAAAATAGTTGGACGAATAAAAAGATAAAACTAATATGTTGATAGCTTCAAGAATAAATCAAGATTTATTAATTGGCAAAAGAATAAATTATTTGCCAGATATTCCTGATTCAACAGAAATTAAATCTAATAAAAGGATTTTAATAAAATAATTGAGATACGAGGAGCAAATTATAAATCGCTTCTAGAAACGTTGGAGAAATGAATATTTGCTAAACCTTCACTCTGATAAATTCATTATCCCATCTAATGCACCATCGAGATTTAAAATTGGTGATGTTGTTTTGATTCAGGAAGATGAAATTCAGAAATATCTGAGGAAATGTTCACTTGTCAAGAAACTTTTTTATGGTAGATACTCCCAAATTAGCTCATATTTTCTTCAAACCTCCTCTGGACTAATAAAAGGACCCATAAAAATACATACATCACAACTATTAAAACTAATAAGATCATCCTGATAAAAATTAATTGGACATACTTCGTCAATTTTATTTTTTGTATTTTATTTTATTGTGGTACTATGTCTGATCCAGTTTTAATCCATTTTAGATTTATTCATTTTTGTACAGAAAAATATGTTGTTTTTGTTATTTAAATTTCTGGCCCTATATTTAAAATAACTTTCTTATGGGATTAGATTATGAATTATTTTGTAATAAGGTCTATAATACTGGGTAGAACAAGAAAATTTGATCCATAATCAATATCCAATAGACTTCTTTTGTTCAGTCTTAAAGATTCTGTGATTGTTGGAAGATTAAATGAAGACTTAAAGTACGTGTATTCCAAATATGCTCATATCTGACATTGCAAAATTTCTAAAAAAATTATATATATATATATATATATATATATATATATATGGGGTGTGTGGAGTTGCTACTCTCGTCAATAGAAGGCACTTCACCAGTGAGCAGCAGCGAGGATCAGTAGCGAGGCCAATCAGGAGCGAGGAGCCTTCCTCTCGCTAGATAGAACACAGTTGTTGCGGGACTGTCTTTTTTTTGCCCAGACAGAGCATTGGTCGCTTGGATTTCGTACTCGACTGACATTGTTCTAGTCTTTGTTTCCCCTAAAGAGTAGCATGGCTCAATTCCCATGAGTTGTATTCTGAATTGTTAATGTTTTGTCCATTTTTGTCCTTTCATGTTTTTAATTAAATTAATTTCACCTTAATTACTGCCTGGTTAATTAATCACCACGCAAATCCACACACGCACACACACATATATATATAATGATGTAACTCAATTAACATTAATTTCTCTCTTAAATAATTTTAATTTACTAAATTTGCCCATTCTCTCCTTTAAACGATAATGTTCATTCGTATTTCCTGATACAATTCCTTATTCTTTTTAATTAATTCAATCACGTATTCTAAAAAATTCGCTGACAATGCTCTCTTCTCTCGGAACTGACCTATAGGGATGATCCCTACCAGACTTTAAGTCTATACATATCTTCCCTGGAAATCCCTACATTCAGACCGTGTGGACTCTGACGTTTAATTGAATTTTCCCCGATATAAATAGCAAAACACAGAGAAAGACGCTCTCTTCTTATGCTTTTCTCCTCTTCATACTGCTCCTCTCGTCCTCCTTCGTCCTCTCTCCGATGATCATCTGTGATTTGTATGGTAATTTCGCTTGGTGGCCGAAACCCGACTAAAGTCTGCTACAATATAGAAATAAAAGTAGTTTGGCCATGTATGAAAGGATTCATTAATATTGAACAAACGTTAAAGTAAATACGTTATATATATATATATATATATATATATATATATATAAATGCAGAGAGTGAGAGAAAAAAAACTATATTTCAATGAGTAACTCTAAAATCTCCTATTCATGTTCTTTTATTAATGCTAAGAGACAATGTCTTTGTCATCTATCTATATGAATGAAAGGTAATTTTTTTTAATGTAGGGAAATATAATTTGTTAAAATAACCACAAGTGTAACTTTTTTCTTATTTCATTATAAAAACACTGAAGTAAACTAGACATGGCTATTCGAAGAAATAGCGGATTTTAGCAATAGAAAATTCTTTGAAATTGCTTTGTTCAGAGAGAAAGGAAACGGATTATGTTTTTCCTTTCTCTATCCCACTCTTTCCGTTGAAAGGTATTTGAGTCGTAAGAAGAAATAACCTGAGCCAGTAATCGAAAGATAAAGGGAAATCTCAGGAGATAAAACGCAAAGGTAATAGGATATTTTTAAAAAGGCTTAAATTTACAGAAGGCGGAAGCTTTGTGAAATTACTTTTTCTAAAGAAAAATATATTTGGATGATAGCGATGTGTATCAAAACAGCAATTTAATTGAAATTATAAAAAAAAAAAGGCGTAAATGGATGGGAAGAATAAATACGTATTATGTTTAGCGACTGTGACGATTTCGCTTCGCTGCTTAAGTTATGAGACATCAATATTCAATAATATTCAGTCAGGAAAATTGTTATTTCTATCTGATCCACTTAAGAATAATAGAAATCAAATACTCATTATGAATATCGTGCCGTAAATAACTTAGTGATGCCGGGTTATTTATGATTCTCTCTTCACTAAACTCGGAGACCTTTCAGGAAATTTAATTGTATACAGTAACAACAACTCGTCAACCAGATGAAAATGGATAAGGTAAATTAGATGAAGATAGGAAGTGTATAGAATTGAATTAATGTCAATATAGGTCAGTGAAATAAAATTGATAGGAGAAAGGAGAAAGATAAAAGATAACGACAAACTAATACTTATTATAGAATGGAGTGAATCATCTAAATTAATAATTTGGATTACATTTAGGAGTGAGAAAATCCTGATGAGAATAATGCGAGTTGAATAATCAGTAATCAAGAAGTATTTAAATCAGACTTTATAATTTGAATATAAATTAGGATTAACTGAGTAAACAGATATTCGAAACAAAGCAATCTTGCATATTCCTTGTTAGATAATGAAGTATCTTGTTGTTCTCTTCAATTAGAGTTTGGAGCTTATTGACTATTTAATTAGACTTTAAAATAATTGTGGAATGATAAACAAAGAAGAAAGGCCACTACAACTTGAGTAATAATAAAAATTATAATTAAAATTTGTAATTCTCAATAGGAGTAAGAATTTATGCGATACAAGAAGAATATTTAGGTCCGAATTATATATCAGTTCTCAGATAATTACTTACCTCAGATTAACATTTCCTTGTACCAATTTCATATGAACAACTATCTCGCTAACATTTTTTTTATATCTTCTCACACCTTTAATGCTATCAGTGTCTCAATCTAATCATCTCTTATTCCTTTCACTTCTATATTGATAGATGGTGTCCACGATGATGTAATAATGGTTTTAATTTGGATGGATTCTTTGAATATACAGTTGAAAGCTCCACAGAGAAGCATTGCACAATTAATGCTCAGAAATGTGGTTCGTTCTTTCAGCAGGAAAGGGGCTTTATATCTCTTTGTGGCTACCCTTCGTTCCTTCCTGATACGCATTAAAATAAGTAGTTCACCAATATGTGGCACACTCACTTATATAAGTTCGACAGACTCTTACTCAATTTTTTCAGACATTCAATACACATTCATCACAGACACGTATATACACACAATAATTTAGTCCAATTCATTAAATAACTAAGTTGAGACACAACTAGCTCTTTTAATTTTCCGATAGACCTCATTTAATTATAAAACAAATGTACCTAAATCTTTCATATAAATTATAGTTAACTTACATTAATTTTTGTGGAGATCTCGCTCAAAGAAATAATTCCGGAAGAGAAATTAATCTATCTCTATATTAAAATTATGTAAATTTTTAAATGAAGAAAAATTTTAAAATATCTATCCTTTATTCATATTCTTATGAAGGTTAAATAAGATAACTCAAATGGAAATTAAAATTGAAAGAATGTTGGTTGCATTTGAATTAGAATCTAAACCAAATGTTTTGAAGACATTATTGCTATTCAATGATATCAATGTAAAATATTTTAAAATATATAGTGGAGCTGCAAGAGCTGTGAAACTTGTAGTAACTCTCTTGTATCAGTTTGGAATATAATTTGATGTTCTCCCGGCTTTTTGAGTCCACAGAACCCTAAAATAAAGGATTTACGCGAACCTCAAGATAACATAGATTGTCTGTAATCGTCAAATGATGCATAGTGCGCCAAAGTTACTACTTTATCCGCATCGCTTGAATATTGTCTGTTGCAATTTCATTTCCTATGCAACGACCACATAATTCCCCACGTCGGGTCTTGCGTGAAAGTAAGACTCAAATTTCTCTATCGAATCGAAAATCAACAAGCACTAAGTTTATCATTTGACCTTAGGTACTATGATACTTGGGATATCAAGGTTCTTAAAAGCGAAAGAGAGTAAACGATAACTGTCTCATAATTATTCTCTTCCATCTCTATTCATAATATATGCCAAGTTTAAAATATAAAATAATATACATGAAATAAATAGCATAATTGTTTAATTGTAATTAATTATAATTAGTTTTTATAAATTTGCTTAGGAAAATTTCATTTTATACTTTGTAAATTTATCATACTGCTATTTAGGAAATTTTATAAAAAAAATGATGATGTTCTTAATGTCATGCAAAAATTATACACATTAAGGCAATGATAAAAGAAAACAGATTAGGAAAAGGAAATAAATATTAACTGAAAATTATATTAAGGGACTCATTTTGCAGATTAAAATAAAAAACTAAATTAATAAAATTTCTTTAATTCAGATACATAAAAAGGAAACAAATCTTATTTCTACATTAAAAGAAATGTATTGTATGTGAAAAGTATTGTATTTGGAATTTTCAATTCAAATGACAAAAGAAAAGTAAATTAAAAATTATATCATTATAACATTAATAAATATCTTCTTGGCACTAACGGGAAGCATTATATCAGAAAAAGGTTTAAATGATTAAACATATTGTGAATCATTTTTTCCTCGTTTTAAATAGTGTTAAATATTTTAATTATTTCTAAAATTTAATAAGTCAAATAACTTAAAAAATATGAATAATCTTATGAATTTTGCTCTAAAAATTGAATCCTGTTGCAAAATATAGTATGTACTATTTCAAATATCTATAAGGAACCACAATATTTCTTAAGCTTAAAAATTGGCAAAAATTTCCGTCAAAGATATTTTTATTCAAAGATATATTTTAAAAAAGATAGTTCTTATTTATCGCAGAAACTTTTAATTCCTCATCATTCTCATGTGATGAGAATCTCATTCTCAATTAATCATCATTATCCATTTGGTGCTGAATTGGAGCTTGAGGTAATGCAAGTTAGAAAGATTTAAAAGTAATGAGTAATCTTTAATACAGTCAAGTTTTGATGAGTCAAAAATTTTAAGAGCTGTAAATAATTTAAAATTGCTCAAAAATTTCAACTATATTTTCTTTAAAAGCAGAGATATATTTAAAAAAATGGTTTACACCTCAAGCAAAAATATAACGCATACAAACAAGCTTTATTTTATAAAATACATGAATATTGCCTTATTTATATATACAAGGTATCTTGAAACACACGAGCAAAAATTTAAGGATTGATGGAAAACATATAATCAAGCAATTTATTGGCGGCAAGCAAGTGGGAAACCATTAACCGGTACTGTATTGGAAAGCGAACAGTGCGAGTTTTCTTATTCATCATCATTTCTATCATGAATTTCAGGAGACATGACGACGTACAGTAATCAGAAAAAGACCAAACCCTTAAAAAAACTTTAGAATCCTATCCGTGGCTTCATTACTAGTGTGAGATACAGGGTGTTTCGAAATAATTATGGGGTGAAGGAAAACATCTAAACAAGCACATTTCAACCTACAATGCATAGGAGAGCAAGCGGTGAACAACTAGACAAAGCTATAATGGCAGGCATAAAGGGCGAGTTTTCTTGCACGTCGTCTATCGAGGATTTCTGAAGACATGGCTTTTTCCTGAATACTATACGTCTTCATATCTCCTGAAATCTACGGTATAAATGACGATGTATAAGAAAACTTAGCCCTTACACTCTCCCTTACAGCGTCCTCTAGCATCACACCCCTTGCCCTCAAAATGTGCATTGTATATTGAAAATCGTTTGTTTAGATTTTTTTGTAACACTCCTTAAATTTTTGATCATGCATTTCGAAACACCATATATATATATATATATATTATTTTTACTAAAACTATGAATTTAGAGATGACGCACATTTAGTGATATTTAAAAGGTCAAACGATCGTATAATAATGCCGAAGATTCTCTGATCATGGATGAGTATAATTACAATTGAATAAAACGAATGAATCAATTAAAAGTCTCTAATTAGATTCGTTTATTAAATCTATTGAAACAGATAAATTTTAAGTTACACAGTTTTTGTTACGCAACTGAAATTGATATAACTTATTCATGCGATATGATATGCCTCGAAGCAAATGCTGTATTTTGGCTCGCCCTACATAATGTGAGTTAAATAATAAGTAATATGTCAAAGTCTCAGTGTGTATATGGGTAACTTATGCGATGTGTGTATTTTGAGTTTCCGATGAAATCGGGTAGGAGTCTATAACAATTTTGGCAAAATCCTAGATGGAATCCATGGTTCCCCCAAAAAATGAATGCGATCTTTCTTTCCGAATAATCCGATAACCTTCATGAGCATTGAGTGAACAATGGACTTTTAAAAGTCCTTCATCTGTAAATTCAAAGAGTTTTAAAAGAATCATTCGAAATTAGAACTTGCTGCTCTATATTCGTGAGGACCAGGTATTATAAGTAATGAATAAGTATAATATTCTATATATGACTTACTTTAAGAAACCATTTAAATTCTTGTATAGAATGCTAGATTAGGTACATGATTTTCCTGAATTTTCTGGCCTTTATCATCCCCATATATTCCATCATCATTATGATTGTTCTCCGTCACTTGAGCGATGATTGTCCATTCAATTATCCGTCCGTATAAATACACATCTTTATTTACGTTGACAAAGTCTTCATGCAATTAAAATAACATCAGCTGGAAAGTATACCGAATTATTTCTGTTGTAATCATTTAAGAGGAATCGCTCAAAGATTTCAAATTATACACTTCAAAATTAAAATTTATCAAAGTTTTTTCAATGATTTTAATGAAGAATTATAGAGACCAATCAACAATATCGAACTAGCCAAAATTTCGAATGAGAAAAGTTCAAATTTAGAAACTTGAAGACTTTATCTATGATATTGTTCATGTATATAAAGAACAACTACTTTCAAGACCCAAAATTTAGCAAAAAGAATTGCCTTACAGCATTGCGGAATTATTTCAGATTCAATCACTTATTATTCACAATCAATTCAGGACATTTTTATTCCCTTTCGTTAAAGTAGCTATTCATGTAATTACCAAAATACACTGGTGTTCAAAATTAGGTGAATTTTCCCATTTGGTCGAATATATCTAGTACTACTGGGCAGAGTTTAATAAAATTTGGTGTGTGCATAAGGTTGAAATAATATAAACAATTATCATTCAACAGTTATAATACAAACACATTATCGTGCGTAACTCTCATCGGAATATTAAGGTATGAAACAGCAGTTGCAGAATATAACTAACCGAAATGGGTTAATAGGCGGTATGGTTGCCTCTTATAGATATATATAGGCCCTGCTACGGGATTTTATGCTCGAAATAAAGGAGTTTATGAATTCCAGAGGCAATTGATCCCACTCGTTCAGGAATGCTGTTATCAGGTCTTGGATGGTTTTCGGAAGAAGCTTGTGAATTGCAATTACCCTAATTAGTGTCCCAGACATGCGCTTTTTAGGATTGAAGTCTGGAGATCTGGCTGGCCAATCTCCATCCGGCGAATATCTTCACATTCCAGGAATTCTTCGACTGGCTGAGCTCTATGTGACCTCGCGTTGTCATCTATTAAGAAGAAATCAGAACCAATTGGACCCCTGAAAAGGTGGATATACGTCTCCTCCATACCTCTCAAGAGTCACAGTGCCTCTTTCAAATACATGGAGGAGTGTGCGGCCATTCAAATTAATACCTGCCCAGAACATCAAGCCTCCTCAACCGTAATGGTCAATTTCTTGGACATTAGAGGGCAGGTAGAGAGCCCCTGGTTCTCTCAATATGAAAGTATGGCATAAATCACTGATTAGGTTGAATTGGGACTTATCAGTAAAAATAACTGTCACCCATTGATTCATGCACCAATCTGTATGGTCTATGCATCATTTTGAGTTTTGAGTGGACTCTTCTGTTTACAGAAGTGAGAGGGACGCAAATAATAAGTCTTCTTGCAAAAGTTATCTCTCATGAAGTTTTCTGGAAACAGTCACTCTTGAAACTTGGATTATTGTGGCTGCATACAACTAATGAAAGACCTGAAAAGCTGCACACACCATTTTACGCTTCTCTGTAATGGACATAATTCGAGAGACCAACCCCTCGCTCCGCACATAGTGCACTACGGGTTCTGTAATGGACAAATGGGGATCTTCTCTGGGCATCAAGACTCTTGGATGACCTTGTCAAGGCTTTTTCTCGATGGATCAGGTATCCTTAAACTGTTTCCATAAGTTGAACACCACGCTGACAGTTAAATCGAATTCTCCATAAATCTGGATTTGGGTCTGGCTTACTTCTTCCCTACCCTCAATTCGCCACTTGATTCTATCATCAAATCGGTGGTTGTTACTCAGTTTTACTGTTTGAATTTTAATTTAAGCGATTGCTGCAAAAAAAAAAAATAAATAAAAAAAACAGCGAGTTAGGCGAAATGCGCTAGCGAACGAATTACGGATTTTGGCCAGTGCGTTTATAAATCCTGTTTTTCGACCAGTTCATTCCCATACATGTATAAACTTGCGTTCAATTCTATAAAATAGGCAAATTCTCTTAATTTTAAACACCAGTGTGTAATCGTCTATAAAAGAAAAGATATAACCTGCATTATTTTTAAAAAAATAAAACATAAATGAAAGCCACATAGACCGTAAGAATCATCATAACATATTACATAATTAATTCTTTAAACACTGTGTTATGATTTAGGTTATAGGATGTACTGAAATATTGGTAATTTTAAAAGTACTCTTAGGATTGTAGAATAAACTTCTGCATTTTAATAAAAATTTTCATTCTTTAAAATTGGCAACATCAACAGTTAGAGGAGATCATATTTGTTTTTTTAATATTTTTATTAAAAAATTAGTATTTTTTTTTTTTTTTTCATTTTAAGTAAGCTCTTTCAAATTGATTAATATATTAGTAGAAATGATGCCCAAATTTGAAGATTGTTTTGAAGTAAATAAGTTTTTTGTGTGTATTCTCCATAATAATATATATAGTAGTTCAAAAGTTTAAAGAATGGGTATATTTTGAATTGTAATGCAATTATTTTTAATGCAAGATAAAAGACATTCTCAGTTATTTGAAAAATAAATATTAATAGAATTACTTTTAAAAACGTAGGCCAATTTTCAGAAATCTAGTGATTAATTGTATCCTAACATTTTAATTCTATATCAACCAAACTTATTTTTACTTTTGGGTTTCATACTTAAATTAATTATTGAAAATCATGAATCCATAAATGAACTGGTGATGGGAAACAAGGTCAGATTAAAATATAATGGAAAATTTGAACAAAATGGCTATTCCTCTATTGTTTGCGAGATCTAACCGTTCAGAACAAAAACAAAATATTATCTTACTTCATATAATAATACAGTAGTCTTTCCGTAATTGAGTGGAAAAAATAATAATATTAACAGTATATTACCTTTATTCTCCTCATTTGCCTGTGAACCGAATTTTTTGGAATCTTATCCCCTTTCCAATCATCCATTCAACTGTTTCTATTTCGAAAATATTTCAAAAAATAACGCTATTAAGACATAAATATTTATTGAAGAGATTTGTTTTAATTATATTAATATTTTATAAGACTAAGATCTATTTTAATTAAATAGGCATATTACCTTCCGAATTATTAGTTTTAATGCAATAATTAGGTGATATAGTAAAACGCACGCATGTTTATAAAGAAAATTTATTATAAAAATTGTTGTATATCATACACACTCAGTGCAATGCAAAACGAATAATATATATGTATTTTTATATTTATTATGTAAAGTATAAATACTAAGATAATTTAATTACTATAATATATTAATAGTATAATTTTTAACAGACGCGAATCATTTATTCGTCTTCATGTAAATGAAGTGATAAATGGAAAAGAAATTGTTATTGAAAGCAAATAATGGCTCACAAGCGCTTCCATTCAGTCTACAGAAATTGTATTTGGGAGAAACGCATTTCCTTCTAATGTTTATGTTCAGTAATTCACACAAACGTACAGAGGGCACTTGGAAATATATGGTCGAACACGGTTCATGGTGAAGGGAAATTATTGCAGTACATGTCGCAAGCTATAAAGGACAACTTGAATGTTCCAGTAGTGATCTGCAATTGAGATCACAGCGAGTCCACTTAACTCACAGCATTGATGTATAATGTAGCTGTGGGTTAACATGAATATATTCAAGTTCACTTTTAATGCATACAGAGTTCTAGTCTATAATGAGTTTACTTCAGCGGTTAAACCGCCGCTCCCTTTATCATCTAGAACCTTTTATCATAGGAATCATAATTACCTTAAGCAAACGGCTGAATTTATGGGGGAGTTTATCTCCTACATGCTAGTGAATATCGCGTACTAGACTAGATTTTATGAGAGCAGTTGTGAATTTTCAATCTTATATTATATATGCTCTTTCGAAGTAAGTACTTTGATTGAAATAAAATTAAATCATTACAAAAGAACCATTGTCGATTTGAGTAATATTTTAGGTCAGAAGTGTTTCTATTTATTTTGTTATTGAAAGTAAAGTTTTAATGTCGCTTCACAGTGAAGATAATAATAATAAATAATAAAATAAAAATAAAAAGTATTCCTTTCCTTATTAATAACTTTTATTTTACACTTTTCATGCTAAATGTAATATTATTGACATAATTTTAAATTTATTAAGTGGTATATTTTTAAAATAATCATTTCTTTAAAGCATAATTTTCAGCTTAATAATAATTATGGTTGACGAAATTGTGATAGAAATTATAGAAATAATAACAGGGATTCAGCTAACATTTCTAATAATTTGTGACTCATCACTTCCGAAATATCGAATTATCAAAATAATTAAGCTTATCTTTATTTTTACATTTATAATCTATCGTTTTGAATTAATAAAAACAGTATTTTCAATTATTATATTACAGGGTAAAAGATTTCCATATTATTGGCATGATTAGGAAAATGTAATACATTTAACGTCATATAAAAGACTCTAATTGTATGACTCGAAGCAAATTCTACATCTAGATTAAAATTAGAAAATTTCTCCATATTATTTCTTATTATTTTTATTTTTTCACTGCTTGCCATCCTAATTTGGGAATCACATACAACTTTTAAAAAGCAGTTTCAGATTTTTGCTACTTAAATTCAATATTTTAAAATAAAATATACAACAAAAGATGCTATATTTGATAAATCAGCGAACACACAAATCATTTTATTTCTAAATCTATTCATAAAAATTACAACATTGTGCTAATTACAGTAAGATAATAAAAAACACAAATAATGCAACAAATAACTCGCAGACGTCGACATAAGACATAGGATCACATTTAGAAAAACACCGCAATAGCGCACAGGTAAGGAATTGCGCAAATGCTGAGTAAATTTTAATGGGATAGTAAACAATTTATCATAAAGATATCGGGAAAGATCTTTTAGGGAATCTGGTGGTAAATATTGACAGCGGAATTTGTACTCCAAAACAAACCATTCAAGGTAAATTATATTAAGATCGAGGACTGGAACGGCCAACGCAGATGAGTAATTTCTCGTTTATGTCCTCAATCTATTCCCAAATATGTCTAAACGCATGGTTGGAGTGCTATCGTCAATGAAAATGGCATTTTCTGAAGAAAATTGCTGATACTATAAAGTTCATCTTGTTGACAAAAATATCCAACAAAACCCATGAAACTATTCGAACTTCTGAGTTAATGACAGGGCCTGAATAAATCCACGAGAAACCTTTCTAAATCAAAATAAAAGCGCTTGTAAATTTGGCACAAGAATAAATATAATTTTAATGATGTTTCTAAAAACCCATTTCAAATTCTATCTGTTTGCAACGGGGATAATAATTACAAATTTGTAACGTAGCAAGGTAAAAACATATGTAATTTCTAGTCGCTTAGTAGATCGATAAGTATTTTAAGAACCGAATCTCAAAATGTGTGTTCTTTTTATTAAAAAAGAACTGTAAGAAAATTTACTTTATGGATTTAATATATGTATTACACTCATTTATTGACCCAAAATTAAGCACATTTGTCGAATTATAAAAAAAAACTGTATTTTCACCTTCATTGCTGGCTTTTTTAGACAGGCTGGTATTGATAATAATTTTATTTTACTGAAATGTATAAATTGATATTTCATTCAATAAATGAATGTTTCATGTGAACAGATAGGTTGTAATGGAGTGGAAAACTTAGTGAAGTAGTTAGAGTATTTTCACATAATATTTTTTTTCGCAAATAGTCCGAACCTCTTCAGTATCATCATGCGACCTTCATCATCTTCAGAAGATCTGTGTAAATTTGAAGAGCTTCCGTATTCGCTTAGCAAACATTCGTAGTGGCTGTGATGAGAACTTCCGGAGAAAGTTATTGTCATGAGATAGAATTTTTCATTTTCAGTTTTGCAGTATAATTTAAGAATGTGATTTAAATAAAATAAAACTAAAAGTTCAACTACGAGTATTAATTTTTCATGACAAGCTTATAAATATTTAATACTTTTCTCAAAAGCCTACCTAAATGGAACTTTCATTAACTGTAATATACAATACTCCAACGAAAGAGCACTTTTCAAAATGAATCGAAGTCGAAAAAGAGAAAAAAACCAAAAAAGTTTCTAAATTAAGTTGATAAATAACATTTAATAAGTTAACATAATTTTAACATCAGAAACTATTATTTACTGTTATTTTTGTTAGTAATTTAAAAATGAAGAGAAATCCATTTATAAAAAGGGATTTTTTAAATAAGGATACAATTTTAGACTGTAATAAAAAATTTAAAAAAATTATATTTGAAGAATTTTTAATGAAATTTAAAAAGATTACTAATAAAGTTGTTGACACAATAATTAAGACTTAAGAATTTAAATAGAATTTTTCCTTATTTTCTTTTGTTAAAAGTTATAGTAATAATATAATTGCTAAAATATTCTAGATTTTATAACTAAAATATAAAAATAGATACACTCAATTAAAGCAAAAGGTAAAAATTCATGAAAAATGTTTTTTTAATTCACTAAATGTCTGTTAATAATTTTTATTATGAACAAAGTGACACATTATTCATGTTTTATTTCAAGGATGGGTCCTTTATAAGAACTGTATTTTAGTTCTGAAAGCTTAAAATTGTGTAAACGTTGAGAAGATTATTTTTTTTTTTCATTAATAAAATTCCCATTATACAGATTATTTAAATTACAAACGGTGTGGATTACCAGCATGTATCATCAAATAATAGTCTATAATTAATACATAAGTATTAATAATTTAATTATATTTAATGAAAATTAGCTAGGTGATACGGCAAGAAAAAACAATCAAACTAAAAAATCTATTCCTTATCACAAGAATATTGAAACATTTTTATTCTTTATTACTGACTTACAGGCTCAGGTTCTACTATCATGCGCGTAAGACCTCAAAAGGTTTTGAAATAAAAAACGAAATCAAAAGATAAAAAAAAAAAAGAATAAATGCTTATACCTCTGAGATGGATATGAAAAAAAGATTAATCATTTAGAAAAAAATATACATTAAAATATTAATTCTAGCACATTTACTGAGTAATATGAAATGAGAGATAAGTAAAAGAAAAAAAGGGATGATATTAAATGAATAAAGCAATGCGTAAGCTAAAATTAGAATCATTCCAATTCTCTCATTATGGAATTTAATTACAACATATGAGAATAAGCTTAAAAGTAGAAACCACAAGTGTTTTTCAAAATGTTATTTAAAGCAAAAAATCTCTTACTATGATATTTGAAAAAAAGAGAGAAAATACTTTATTTATTTTCTCGAATTTAGATTTTATGTACCAATTCTATTTTATGCATAACACGCGTTCTAAAAACAAATGACTTTATAAATGACGGGAAAAGTTATTTTATTAGATGTATTTCGGGACACATTTCACTACTTATATTAAACTCATAAGAGTTTAGTAAAATTGATCCGCCAATTCTGCATAATGCACCTAAACTCCTCTTTAATGTCAATGAAGTAATGTGAAGCGTTAAATGTGGGATCCTTTCAGGCTGTATGTTTTAAAATATTTAAGAGTTCATATTCAAAAGGATTTTAGAATTCTAAAAGAAAATATTTTATGCAGCCATAAATGGATTCGCATATTTGTGAAAGAGAATATTTCTTACTCGCGTCGTGCTTTTATCGTGGCTCCACTTCACCGAATTTCAGCACAAATTTAAAGGAGATTTATTTAGGAAATGCTTAATGGAATAAAGTTGAATGTAAATGTATTACGAGCAAATAGTAGGATTCGAAGACTTCATAATTATTTTCATTTCACAGCAGAACTTAGATCAACAATTCTAAAATCACTCCATTGAAAGTTAAATGTATCATAACTACAATTCACTTGAATTACTTCGAATAATGTCATTAAAATGACATAAAATTCCTCATTCAAAACAGTCTGTTAAATAAATTTTGTTATTAACTAAATGTGTTGCTATAATCCATTGTTCTTTTCATAAGCAGTGTTTTCTTCTCTTTAATAACACATTTATATATAATAATCTCTGTGGAATTCATGAATATACGTGTTATGAGGATAATATTTGTACATCGAAATATTGGGTATGTTTATGTGCAGCATAATTTCACTATCCAACTTTACGTATGCTGAAATATATGCGTGAACAGTTATACATATTAAATTTTTAAATATGCGCATATATATTTAATTCTTAAGATTTTAAAGTGTTCTTTTTCAGCATCATCGACCGAAGAGTTATAATGAATTCTGTACTGCGATAACACATCAGTGATTTGTTTGACCATGAAATTTAATTGTATGCTATGTTTGATTTCTGCCAGTATTGTTAACAAATCTGTGATGTTTTACATAATATCGAAGTGTCAATGCAAATTAATCACTTAAAATGTTTTGCAATTTGAGATACAACGTAAATGATATTTCAAAGTAATTTTATTAAGAAAAAAAATATGGGCCATTTAGTTTAACTCTGAACCCTCCTAAAAGTCTTGAATAATAAATGACCTATGTTATTTGCAGAATTTATTACATTTTGTTTTACTAAACCCACATTATATTTAACAATAACTAAGTAACAGATCTCGTCTGAAAACTATTGGCACTCCAAATTTGGAAATAAGTTTCTTCTCTGATCTTTTAATTACACTTTACAGATAAGTTTCTATGATAATTGAAAAGTAATTTTATCCTCCTTAAGGTTTGTTACACTAGCATATAATATAATTCATTCTTCGGTGGAATATGGTCAAAGCTCAAACATAATATTTCATACTAGGAATTTTATTCGAGGTTATATAAGTACTGAAAAAGAATTCTGTTTTCTTTTATTTTATCGTTAATTCTTATTTCTCTTGACAATTCTTTGCTGTTAATTAAAATATGCTCAATTACGTACAACTTATACATACACTAGTGTCCAAAATTGAGGAAACCTTTTCAAAATGGGTAATGTTTTTGGTTCCATGGCTCATAACTTCCTTTATTTGGAGTGAGACCCAAAAATTATAGATTAAGTGATCAATAATTTCATCAACACTTTTGGGTATAAACTTCTATAAAGAAATTTTTATGAAAACAGTACTTATAAAGAACGAAAATTAACACATAAAAATGAGATTTGGGAAAACTCTCACCATATCAATTACTACTTAATCGGATAACTTTAGCTTCAATTACGACCTGACAACGCCTTGTACTGAAGTTAATACTATTTTTCAATTCTTCAGATGTTATATTATGAAACTATGAATTAAATACCACTTTTTATTAATGTATTTGGTTTTGTTACCGTGTTCTTTCTTTCTAACAAGTTGCTTTAGATGATTCCATAGAGTTTTGCTCAGATTAAAGTCTGGGCAATTACCAGATCAATCCAAGAGGGATATCTTGAAGCCGAGTTTTTGTAATCAACAACAACTTATGTATGATATGGAGCTAAATATAATTGAAAATATATCTTCTTCATTCTTGAAAATCTTGTTGGAAAGCTTTAATTTATTCTGTATTTCATATATTTGTGTGCTTATAATCATTTAAATTCCCACTAAGCGAGTAATTTCTGCCGAAATGTTTTGCTGACATTCAACTCTGGGTGATAACTTTAAGAAGGTGTTTAATAGTAGTCGTTACGCATTCAAAATACAAGACCTCTCTCAGATTCTCTTTACGTATTTTACACCATCACTATTAAATCTACTTACTCTGGTTTTATCACTCCAAATAATATTATCCATTTTTCTTCTGTTTAGTCAATATCCATTTAATCAATATGCATTTCTTCTAACCTTTGCTTGAAAGTTAAAAGCTTTATTCTAGCATTAAGATCATGATCATGTAGTCTGTATCGTACAGACCTTGTATTCAACTTAACATTGCATGCTGGATTTTAAATTTGTACACTCCCAAATGATTTATTTTTGTCATTTAAGTAAAATCTCTTAAATATATTATCACTTACTAACATGTAGCATTTTTCCTATCCAGTGTTATTGAGTTTCTGTATAAGTTTTCAAGAATTTCGAGCTTCCTTCTTTGGTTACATTTCACTTACTGCTCTACTAATTCTAACCTTTTTCACATAACTACGAAGATATCCTTAAAATATGGTTCCCAAAGAGCTGCAGACGCGAGGAACGCTGCTATGAGAGATTTTGCGACACTGGAGTGTAGATTGGCTTTCTTTCTCCCAGTCCAAGCACCGGCGAGCTGTCTGCGGACCCTCATTTTTGGCTTGGCAACCGTTAGAGATGGAGCTCTCACTCGCTTCTCCCGCAAGGTACGAATTACGCATTGTGATTCATTTTTCATGTGCAAAATCCACTGTGCCGGTGGACATTCACTCCCAACTGTATGAAATCTACGGAGAAAAGTGTATGAGTGTACAACACGTGCGCAAATGGTGGTGAGAATTCGAAGACGGACGTTCATGACCCAGACTTAGTCCCTAGTAACCCTGAATTGAAGAAACACCTGGGTGGAAAGCATTTCAGAACCGGGGAGGAACGAAAAGAAGATCTTTTACATTAGCGGCGTGGTGGAAGAGTTCTACGATTCAGACATAAAGAATGTGGTACACTGTATGCAAAAATGCATTGATCTCAACGGCGATTATGTTGAAAAAAAGGAAAATTCTAAGCTTTCCAGCAATGTATTATTCAATGCCAATAAACATGCTTTTCATTGTGAAAAATCATTGGCAACCTTATTTTATGAACATTCCTCGTACTTTACATCGCTTTCTATGTCAGTTATCTCCTCTTTCGCCATTACTTGAATTTTAATATGTTTCATGATATCACTAAAGGAAAGTAAACTTCTTTATATTTGAAGAATACAAAATATTTTGGAACACAAAAAACAATTAACTTGAGAGCAATCTCTCAATAAATTGACAGAGTTTTTCAGTGACATGAACTAATTTTAATTATTAACTATAATCAAAGAAAGAAATAGTACATCAGCAAATTGAGCATCCTTTGCCTAGTTATTTGGTTACGACTTTTGTAGAATCAAATAGAATTAAACTGGCTTTATTGCTTTAGATTTATTATTAAATTATTTTTCTATTGGTATATAATTTAGTAATACTACTCTAAAAAAGAGTAATTAATAGCCATTAAAGTTTAGTATGTCATTTCCAAAGGAATTTTTACAATTTTGATTACTAGTGTACATCTAAACATAAAGATATCATAAAAGTAAAAAAAAAATATTACAGACTATATGTATCATTTTGAATTCCATGAAGTTATATTTACAGTATATATATATAATAAAAGAAGCTATATAAGGTGAATTTCCCTCGAAATAAATCATTACAGTAATTTTTAAATGTGATATTTGTGTTAATCGAAATATAGTATATCACCTCGTTTTCTCATGTTTTACGTAAGAGAAGGTAATATTATTGAAATTTCTCAATTAATTCTCACAGTCATAACTACAAATGTTCGCAAGTATAGATTGACAAGGGAGAAAAGTGTAAAATTCATTTTAATTACATACTAAAAAAAATAACAATTCTTATAAAAAAGGGAAAAGCTCTGCTTAGAAATGAAGAGAAAATATGAATTAAGAATATCTTGAATATGTGTTTAGATATAATTTGTGTGTGTGAAATGAATCCGATAGAGCCAGCTGGATCAGTTGGACTCAGTGACCAACTGGATCGTTTCCAGGCTATTTTCAGTACTATATTCAATACATACAGCGTTGTTTAAAATCATTATAATTAGGTCTCAAACATCATATGGTATATTGGGCTAATTTGGTGAATGAGAACGCAAATTCAATTGTCTCTCTCATTGCTTAGCATATCACCAAAGTACATGTTCCATTGATTGAATATCATTTAATCCTAGTGAAAAAATGAAAGGAACGAGAAATTTTTTTTTATGGATGCTATTTTAGCTACATCAATTTGATATAGTTAGACGAAATGCATTAATTTATTTTATTCTTAGTCATAATTTTTTTACTATATCGAACATAATTTAATTTATTTCGTCAACAATTATGCAATTCCTTCAAAAATTCAAATTTGCTCAAAATAATTAGATTCACTTTCTTTAAAAATTTACATTTATTTGTAGAAGTTTAACAAAATGTTCAAAAGTATGGTTCCATGATAAGCAAAAATCTTTAACTAAAAATGAATTTCATATTACAATCAAATATATTAATGTTTCTCTAAATATTTATTGATTAATTCTGAAATTATGTAATTCACTTAAAATAATTAATTATCATTTCTTAAATGGTTTGCCTGCATTGTACAAAACTTTGAAAACATATGACAACTTAAAATCAATGAAATCGTTAAACTACCTTTTTTATTTTCATATGTATGCGTGAATACAAAAATAAAAATTATCATTATATTTCTGAAACAAACCAATTACTAACGCATACATATTTTCTACTCATATATCATAGAAGAAAAGTAATCTATTTAGAACTCGATATTAAGATACAAATATAGCAACAATATAAGTAAAATTATTAATATGGTATTCATTATATATGATATAAATGATAAGGAATAAATGCTTCAACAATATCTAAAAGGAATTTATGATATCCTAGAAGTGATAACCGTATCACGCAGAAAATTGAAGAAAATCTGAAAGAAAATAAATGAAACCAATAAAATACCTTAACTATTTTCCTAAATATAAAAGTAATCATTATTAACATATTTCTGAAACAAAAGTTTTAGTTTAAAGATGTATTTGCTGCTCATCCATCACATAATGAAAGTAAACTCTTTATAACTTGATATAAAGATAAAAACATAATAACATTATCTTCAGAATGTTGTATATAAACAAGAATAAATGCTTCAACAATATCTAAAAGGAATTTATGATTTCTTTGAAGTGATAACTCCTTATCGAGCAGAAAAATAAAAGATTTCTACATACATAGGAATTGTTCCTCAAACATGTCACAATGAGCTCAAAATTCCGTAAAACTTCAATTCTCTTTTTGAACACAACTTCGAACTTTTGTTCAAAGTATTTTATTTCATTTCAGTGAAGGAAAAAATTTAAAAAAAATACATATCAATCTGATTTTGAAATAAAGTTTCCGGTCTTTGGTTCGAAACATTTCCTTTTCAAGATGAAAGAAGAAACATGGTGCAGAAAATTTTTTACTATATATAAAAATAGAAAACATTCACGTAAAGTACATGTGAAAGAAAGAAAAAATATACTCTTATAAGTTTAAAGTACGAGAACTGAAAAACATATCCTTAAAAATTCCCTTTCTTAATCGTACATGTATTATAAGTAATCTAAATTTTTCTTAGGATTTAATTCCCTGCACTGCGCAATTTTATGTAGGATTTAAAATTGTTTCGCTTAGGTCATCATTATAATCAATCAGGCTGAATACCGGAAATATTTTGAATATAGGTTGTCATTTCTCTGAAACAATTTTAAAAGAATTTCAATATTCACTGTCATGTAACAAAATGAAGTATGACAAGAATGTTTAAGAAGAAATAATTTATTAATATGATAGAAATTTAAAGTGTTGGAAATGCCCATATAATAAGAGATATTGAACAACCTTGCAGAAAATTTTAAGTAAAAAGTAAATGTGTACCAAAAAGTAAAAACACTAATATAGTTTTAAATATTATTCATAGAATTTAACTGTTTGAAGGTGTTATTCATCTTTCAAAACATCATTTTCAGTTATATTAGGCAAAATTAAATATAATTATTTTTATTTTTCTCCATTTAATTTGAAGCCACAATTTTGAATTATGAGATGCAAATTAAACACACATGTGTCATATCACGATACAAGATTCGTCGTGATACTTTGAATCGTTGTCAGTTGAAAGGCTTTAATGATAATAAAAATTGATTTTTCACCAAAAATATAGATAATTATAAAGTTTTATGAAATGTACTTCCCATAAATATAAAATTTTCCTTTGTTTGAGTAACTATTTCTTGCTTCATACTGATGAAAGAATACCTCTTCTCTGTCCTAATTTATTACTTTAAAAGTTATGAATTTTGAGATAAACAGCATTTATTATTAATGAACAGCTAAATGATGATAGTATAGTAAAGAGAAAAAGAACCTCAGATAATAGATTAAAATAGAGAACGGAAATTAAAACAATGACTCATATAAAAAGAACTATCATTTGGCGCATACATTTATAGTACAAACAACTTAACTTACCTGGAGGAGGATAACAGTAATTCCTAAACATATGAGTTTAATTCGTGTACATGACTTAAATTAGTGTTAAGCGTTTGTGGAACTCGCCAGTGGGATATTTCTATGTGGATGTGTTACATGGGAGGTTTTTTTTATTGAACAACAAACAACGTTCCTGTGTATCACAAAGTATCACACAGGGCTTACAGAAGTAAGTATAAAACAGTGTAACATATTACAGTAAACAAAAACAAAAAAAAAACATGTTACTAAACAACGTACAAAAAAATTTTTAGAAGGATTATAAATATCTTCAATATGTTTGAGAAAAATAACAAAAGATCTTTTACTAGAAATTAAATTACTAAGACTTGGAGGTCAGTTAATGTATAATTTTTTCAAAGCTTATTTAAGAATATTTCTCTGTGAGACAAATTTTTAACATAGAAATAGAACGTGCTCAATGTCCACATCACCTCCGGCACTGCAGTTGCAAATTGTATTCGAACTTAAATTGAGTCTATTCAGATATTTTTTCAAGTTACCGTGACCTGTAAGAAATTTCGTAATTTTATAGCTTGTGAAGAAGTGAGGCAAGGCATTCTTATATTGACGTCTGAAAAAAATCTTTTCTTGATGCTTGCTGTTTTTGATTTAATATATATTTCGTTCCATGATTTCAAGATACTTTACATCTTAATCTTTTTAAAGTACGATTGAGGAATATTAACTTTAAGATCAATTTCCCACTTCGTGGCAGATTTAGCCAGAAATTCAGCCATCTCGTTGAAATAAATATCCGAATGTCCAAGTACAAAAGGAAAACAAACAGTAAATTTCTGATCTTTGATGTGTTTGAGATGCTTTTGAATTTCAACAACAATATCATTCAAGGAAGAGATGTTTTTTTTAATGTTTCCAAAGATGAAAGTGAATCAGAACAAATCAGATAGCTCGAGGCAACACAATGTTGTTGAACAATCCACTTGATGGCGAAATTTAAGCACATAAGTTCAACTACAAAAATAGTGCACTCGTTTCTGATTTTGTACTGTAAGTACTGAACTTCAATACCTTTCCGAAAGACAACAAAATCAAAACCCATCTTACCATCATGTGAGTTTGTAACTAATTTCTTGATGAATTTCTAACTTAAAATGTAATCCCAGAAGGGATGGTGAATAGCACCAAAGAGAGAGAAAGCTCCCTAAAAATGAAATTCAGCTATTCTGAACTTTAAAGGTGCAATGTCCCTTTAAGAGTCGTTCATGTGTAAATTCAAAAACTCCATCAGGGTCCATCCCTAATTTAAGCCCTTGTACGTGATCGTGGGTAATACGTATCACTAGAAGATTCTGAATTTAGTTCAGCTTTTTTCAGCAGTTATATTAAATTAAAAAGCAGATACCGCGAATAAAGTCATATTAGCAATATAAAAATAAACGACTATAATAGATGAGTAAAACAGGAAAAGCAATATTTCTCTTTAATTCAGAGCACTAACAATTGATGCTTAGCACAACAAATCACAAACTGAATGTTCACGAACACAATTTGAAGTTATTAAATAATACTTTTCTTTAATCTCATCATGTACAGCGGTTTAATCATTTTCTGAAAACTAACAATTAAAGTTAAGCAATTAGAGCTTAAATCACTTTTTTTTCGCTTTTTAATCATTAGTTTGAATTTCTTATTAATATATAAACATTTTTCATTTCTTAAAACATTCGATAAACACTACGTTTAATGAAACAATAACACAATAAAACATTTAAACGTTTAATTTAAAATGCATTGGGGAAATATCTTCGAGATTAAAAAAAACAGAGTGATTAGCTTATATTTCCAACGTCAGAGAAATACATAAAATTATTTTCTTTCAATAGAATGATTTTTATTAAATTGTTTATATTACAACATAGAAAATGATTGAACAGATTTTTAATTTTTACCCAAATTTCCCCAATCCTTCATATTAAGCTAAGAATTCTTTCATTGATTAGATTTTAATAATTCAGCAATATTTTAACATTCAAGAATATATTAGAAATAAAAAAATACATCTTAAGGTGCAACATTTAACAAACCATTGTTCAGCTCATAAAGTACAATTATAAAAGTTATGATATTTGGTTACGAATTGGAGGAAATGATTCATATTACAAAACTTATTTTTTGTACAATTGAGGAATTCGGGTTCTGTATTTGAAAGACCTCAAAATGTAAACATTATGTATGGAAAATGATTTCATTTGACATTTCGATACTTCGCGATGGTAGCCTAGTCGTCATGGTCTCGAACTTATGGTCATCGAGCCTTGGCTTTAAAATTTGATGTTACCAAGTAGTATTGAAGCACGTTAAATGTGTCGATGCTCAAAGACATATTGTTGGCGTGGTGTGGTAATTTAAAGATTGATATGTCAGCTCAGGGTTCATGCTCATTGCTTGACCAAGGCACAAAAATCCAAGGACCATCACCAACAGCGCTCGTGTTGCTTCCACATGAAGCTACAGTGAAATTGTAGATATAAATACATTAATTTGCTGTTCAAAATAATTTTTATTTTTTCAAATCTAGTTCGAAAAAATGCACAGCTTTTCGAACATAAGTCAGTAAAAATGAGCCATCGAAAAACAAATCGATGTAAAATATTATTTCCAGTGAAGTTGGGAATCTTAAACCTGTTTTTTTTTTTTTTTTTAGTTCTTTCTTTTTTTTTTCTTATAATGCCAAGTAATTGCACAATCCCTTTGCGATATTAATCTTAGATGAAAATATTAGTCTTAAAATTAAGCGTTGTAAAAAAAAATAAGAAATGAATGCAGCGATTATTAAATTCATTACAAAGTCTGTTATTATTACGAGCTTCAGATTAATGATAAGCGTTGAAAGATTTAAGAATAAAAAGATATATCGGCCATTTTTTCCCCTCTCTTGCGGATAATACCTTTAACAATTCCCCTCTCTTACATAATCAGTACTCATTAATATTTTAATAGATTTTCCCAAACGGCTTAGTCGTCGTTCACTTAAGTTTAGGATTTGTGTGATGAGATTGGCAATTAATATACTAAAATGTGTATCGCAATATTTCTTTGTATAATACTTATACTTTTTAATTTTCCAAGAATAACATTTTCTTTTTATTCTATTCTTACGTGCATTCTATAGAATAAGAGGGATCAACTTAGATGAAAGATCAAACAACTTGATTTAAATTAGTTGCAGAATATCTGAAAATTAAAAAAAAGTTATGGGAGTGATTGCAGATTTAGCTCATTAAAATTCTGCTTGTTTTGAAATTTTGTAATCAATAATATCCGTTTAATAATTAGATTAGGTGTTTATTTTATTTAACAAAGCATGCATATATTGCTTAAATGAATACACTTTTCAGTTGTGTGTACTTTTGTTGATTTTTAAAATAATTTTTAAAATGATCACTTAATTAATATGCTACCTGATTTTGATAGATAACAAATTTGTTGAAATTATAGTCAATAAACAAATGAACTTGGTAATTATAGTAAAATTAAACTCATGTAACTAATCTCAAACACAAATATTATTATATCTGGGCTTCTTTCTTTATTTATTTGGAAATATAATACGAATGGAGGCATTTGAAATTGTGATTTCTTTCTAACGTATAAAACACACAAATTTATAAGGTAACAATACACTAAAATATTCCAATACATGTATAAATAAAAAAATAATAATAATAAGTTTGTAATAAAATGGGTTAATATCTTTAATCTAAATACTCAAATATGAACATATTCGAATTTTTTCAAGAGTATTTCTGACACATATTTTCTACAACTAACAGCATTCATATAAGTTAGGAATATATTAATATTGTAAAAGAATTTTTTTTTTCTTCTTTAATTACAAATCACGTATTTGTTCTCCAAAAAGGTTTTCCATTTTGTTTCCAGGTTATTGATGATAGTAAGAACTTAACTATGAACATTTATTTGTATAGCCTATTAGTCATAAGTCCCAAACTCACGGTAGATGTTCTTTTTATCCCCAAGTCCTGACATCATTAAAGACCCACCGTGCAGCGTAGCTGATGTGCGTTAAATCACGTCATGCTCCCAAACTCTCTCGTTGACAGGGTGTGGAAGTTTGTAGAGGGAGGTGGAAACTCAAGTGACGTCCTTGTTTCTTGAGATTCAAAATTATATGGCAATAGCCCTCGAGGAGCTTCTAAGTGTGACGTTAAAAACCAATCAATATTCTTGTAAAGAACACTATTCTGAAGATTTCGTCTAATAATTTGAAGATTATGAAATACAGAATTCCTTAGTCTGCCAAGTGTCTTTTTAGCTTTATTGTCAGTAACATAATGATATATTTACATAATAAGTAATAAGAAATTTAATCTAACCAATTTTAGTTAAAACGTAAATAAACAACACCTCATTTGATTTATTTAAATCTATTTTATTGTATAAAACTTTAAATTAAAGGAAACTAAACATCATCCAATATTCATTAAGATGTTTTTAAAGCCACATACATAAGCTGGAAAATTTGTAATAAATATAGGTCAATCTGGAACTGAACATTGGGAATATCTTTTTGGTTCAGTAGTCAAAAGCATTGCAACCGGCACAATAAATGTGCGAAAACCAATATAAGGAGTTGGAATCACCCTCGTCAGCAATGCAACTGATTTCCTCGACAGAATGACAACAGCTCTTTCCGAAAATCAGTGAAATACCAAAGAGGTGAAGAGTTGCTATTACAAGTTTAGTGGCAACGGAAGCCAAATGGTCATGGTTGCGAACACGCAATGGCATCGTTGGTTCATGTTCTTTTTGTATAAGGACACGATTTCAATATTTAACCCGCCTTTAATTTCAATACATAAATCATCATGGGTTGCTGCACGTTAAAGCAGTCAAGGTTCAAAATTCATCTGCGTGATAATTAATATTCTTATATATTAATTATTACTCTTTCAGTAGCTTTAATTAATAGGTAGCTTGAGATTAATATTCTGACCTGTAGAGATTGCTCAGATATTACCTAAATTGTTAAAATTTTTAATGCTGAAAATAGCAATTTCAAAATGCACAATAAGCAATTAACAAACCATTTTGACTAATCAGTTTTACTGAGTAAGGATTATTGCGATCTCTGAGGCTGTGTCTGTATGTGGCCTTCCCAAATCAACGCTTCAGTTCGATTACAAATGTTTCTTAAAACATGATAAATAAATTAAAAGCCAGTTTCACATCAAGTGCAGCTTAACTTCCAAGGTTTGGTTGTGGTAACGTGGATGTCATAGTCGAAAATTCGCGGCTGACGTTATTTTCGTCGAATCATGAGTTCAATTCGTGATGGTTCTAAAGATCCCTCCGAGTGGCTTAATAGCCGTAGATTACTTGGTGAGGAAGTTTCATGGGAAGTTTCAACACCGAGTGGCTTGTTATGAAAATTTGGAAAGGTAGATGCTTTCACAGATATCGTCCTCATCAATTGAGTGAGGTTCAAAATTAAGAGGTCCAAACTCCAGTGGCCACGTTTGCTTCAAAAAGTGACGACAGTAGACAATCAATCAATTTGGACCTGGAAATTAATATGAATTAATAAAACTCTCATACAATCTCAGTTATTTATTCCGTAAATACTTCAGTATTTATTAGAATTAAATATTTTAATTAATCAAATGTATTTATATTGCAGTATGTAATTAAATATACGTCAAAGGAATAAAACTAGGAATAACATAACTTATGTTAAAGATAATTATAATTGAACAGAATCGATTTCTGTAAAGGTAAAGATATTAATGATTCCTATAATGATGTTCTTCCTTTTTAAATGTTAATGGTCTCACTTCCATTCAAAATATGGGGAAAAAATCGAGAAAATTCTCAATTTAATTCAAAACCTGTTACTTTTTTCGCGGTGCAAAGTTTAAAGCAAAGGGTATCGCAATTATAAACGTAACACAAATGTGTACCAGTTTCCAATTTATTTCAGGATTAATTTCTAAAGATGAATTCAAAAATTGACTTTTCAGATAGTATAAAAATATATTTCTTTTAAAATCAAATTTCAAAAACACTTAAATGTTGAATTTGCATATAGGTTAAAATCTTAGTAGCGAATGATGCTTATTTTAAATCTTTATCTAAAAATATCATAGATGCTTATCCTAAAAATATCATAGATGCTTATCCTAAAAATATCATAGATGCTTATCCTAAAAATATCATAGATACTGTATAAATACTGTAAAACTTTTAATACATGTTTTAGAGTATTAGAAAAAAATATTAATTTTTTTAGTTTTAAAGTGAATAAAATTTTCTATTAATAAAATGATTTCATAAAATTGTAAATAGAGAAAGTATATATACGGTTTCATGAAAATTATCTTTCATTTCATCATACTAGTTATTTCCTATATAATTAATTTATAAAGACAATTTATATAGGATACATTTGTAAATTTACAAGAAATAAACTTATTTCTCTTCCAGGACTCTACATTCAAAAGCACTTATATTTATTATCACGTATTTCATATTTAAAAAGTAGTTTTTCTAATTACTGACACTTTTCAAAAAATTATTTTTTGAAACAATTTCCCATTATTAATATTTCGTTTTTTTTGTTTTAAAATTTATCCATTATGCTACACTGAAGTATATATGCAACAGTCATTAAATATTTTATTTATATATTTTAATAGTAGAATTAATTCTTGAAAAAAGTCATTACATACTTAATTTATATATATATATATATATATATGAAAATTTATGACGGAAATGAAACGGTATATGAATAATTTCAATATTTTTAAAGGACAAAATAAAATGTTAGACATATTAGAAAAATCAAAATATGTACCTAAGTAAATCAAGTTGAAAATTCAGGTATACGACTGAATTGAATAGTCAGTTAGTTCATTGAATTCGTCTTCACCCTCAACTTTTACTCAAAACAAACCTGGATATGCACATAACAATAAAAGAAAATAAGTAAGAAAACATATCTTATTACTACCGAAACATAATTATAAATTATATCTTAACATAAGGATACCATATCACGTAAAATGAAAAACATGGTTGGAGAAGTTTCACACATAAAAGACTATTATTATTATTAATATATTAAGACTATTATTATTATTAGTATATTAAGGCTATTATTATTATTATAATATTATTTTTAAGTTTCCAAATTTTCCACTAAATTATAAAACATTAATTGTTTATTTAACTTTAAAAGAAGATAAAAAAATTAATGAACTGATTATGCTACCTTTACAGTTTAATGGTACAAATATATGTCATCTATATACTAGAAAATAAATGAAATAATGATTTTTGTGGACAAAATTTTAAAAATCGTAGAATTTATATATATAAAAATATTTCTTGCTCTTGTAATATTTTATGAATAAGGACTTTTAAAATTTTAATTGTAAAACCATCTTCTAAGCAACAATTAAATAATTTCTCATTACTTTTAATTTTTTCAAACTTTTAGGTAACTAATGTATTATTATGACGTAAAAAATAAAAAATAAAAAGTTTTTAGAAACATATTAATGGATATTAATGTCCAATAATGTTTTTTAATATAACCCGAAAACGTATTTTATCACAAATGGTTCAAGATAGTGGTTAGTTAAGAAAAAAACAACAAAAGAAATAATAAATATAATATAACAAAGTAAAAATTTAATACTGTACTATATTAATATTTGGTCACATTTCCTTTAGCAGCGATGAAAGTTTTGATGTGCTTAAATCTATTTTCTATTCATACATCTGCCAATTCATTTGCTTGGGAATAATGATGTCATACATTTATTAGGTTTTCTGCTAATTGTCGTTTAATTGTTATAGTTTCTTCGGCAAATTCATGCTTTGTAAATTTTCCAAAAAATTTATTTGAATTAATATTGTGAGAATTAAATAACTAGGGTAAATATGGGATTTTAATGTCTGCGTAGAAGGCTATAATACTTTTTGCATTACAGAAAGGCACTCTGAATTATGCATAAAAACAAAATTTTCACTACTTAGGAGCCATTGTAGAAGCTGGGCATCCGGTGAGTTCGCAGTATTTCTCTGTACTGGTTTCGCATCATGGCTCCTTGCATGACGTGAATCCTCCCAACTCCCTAGTAACTGGTTACAGACCACACAATAACTCTCTCGGGATGCTTTATCTTTTCGACAATGCTATAAGGATGAAAGTTTGCCCCAGCGGGAGCCGCCGAACAAAGATATTTTTATCTGCCGAAATTACAGTTGGGGATTCACTTGAGGAGCAAAATTGGTATATGAAGTTAAATTGTTAATACTTGAAAAAGGAGACAAAAACAAATAAAAAAAATAATAACATTTATTACGTTATTTCTTTCAGTTCTCAACCGTCATAGGGTGAAGCTCATGAGCCTCCACAACACATTCCGTTTTCATTGCCATCATAAGTTTTAATTTGTTTACAAGTCGATGCCTTGACTAATTTTTTCCCGCAAACCGTCCTTGGACGATTGTTTTCGGTACAATAAATCCAGTTTCTTAAAATAAATTGGGTTAGATTTGTGGCAATTTCTTTCCTATTTTTAAGCAAATGTTTTTAATTATTCTGTCAGAACGAGGTGTTATTTTTACTCTTACAATGCCATTTTCATTTTGGAGAATTTTTGGATATTTTTAACCGAATTATCCAATTTTTTTTTTCATTTTGTAAAACAATTGATCTGGAAACACTTGAAATATATGCTATCTTCTTTTTGGTACTGATATGTATATGAGATAAACATTTTTATCTCAGATTCATATTTCTGCTCCTGAACTCATAATTTCAGAATATTCCTCGAAAGGAAAGTCTCTAGTTGGCTAATTGTTAAAGTGAGAATCTGAAACGAAATTTGCATGCAGAACCAATAGAAAGGTTTGAATGAGTGGCCGTGATGTGCTAGTCTATATAATTCTTCAAATTTTAATATTGAAGTCATGAACGTTATTATTCGAAGTAATTTGACATTCAGTATTGAAGATAAATAAATATCTATATGAAATAAAATTACTTTACATAAATAAAATAGTTTTGCATCATCATTTGAGTCACTTATAATTGGGTCAAATATATATTTTACAGGTCAAATTATGAAAATATGTGACTGTCTGCATTAATTTGACAACTCAGTGTAATTGTGTTGAGAGTTTACCTAATTATATAATGGTAAAAACAATTCAAGATTTTCTGTAACAATTTGCAGGTAAAATTTAAAAATTTCCAAATAAACCAGTTTACCAGTATTCTACATCCAATATTTCTGTATATGCATAGTTGGAACTTAAAGATAAAAATATTCATAGATATTTAAAATTGTCATTCCTTTTGAGTCTTCATCAAACTATAAGGAGAATATGAAAACAAAATTAAGAATTCTTGACACAGGGGAAAACTTTCAATAATTTAGACATCAAACTTGGAGTTTTGTATCTTATCTTTAAATGGAATCATAACTGAAAGATAAGAAAATATTATCCATTTATTCTTGTACAATATTGTTTGCTATTCATCTACAGAAATACACGAAAACGACGAACAAAATGTTTTTAATACTATTTCAAAAAGAGAGTACGATCTACAATTCCTACAAAAAATTTCACTAGTTTTGCAAAGAAAGAAAAGAAATAAGATTGTTTGTTTGTCTTTTTCTATCCCATGCTTTTGATGAAAAAACGTTTGCACCCGTAGAAGGAAATAACACGATCTCAGTAAGTAAAAAGAAAAAGAAATCAGAAAATAAAACCTATCATGGTTTGGAAAACGACTCGGGTTTTCACAGGACAGCAAACAACGATGCAAGTATTTTGAAGGAAAAAAGCTTTGCTCACATTCAAAAATAAAGTGCATTATAGGAATAAACAAAAGATTTATCTATATCCCACAAGAGTGCAATCGCTTCTGAAGATAAGGTTTTGGCCTAAACATAGAAAGATAAACATCGGGGGAGGGGGGGACACTATGTGGAAGTTAATGGTTCAAATATTAAGGAATTATTTGTACCAAAATAAACTATTTAAATCTTTCTGCATTAATTTTTATAACACAAAAAAATATTTTAGATCAAATCAAAAAAAAAAAAAAAACTACAACTATATATAACATCCAGATATTAGTTTCTTCTTCGATTATTAATCATTATTTAAAAAAATGCTAATTAACTCGGCCATTAATGAATACAAACCATGTAACTTAATTTGTTTTGATAATGATCTCAAAGTAATCAATATGAAAAATATTTATAATGAAATTTGCGGATTAATTCTCCTATATCAATCTAAATCTATAGAAACATATCTATTTTTAGTGCAATCTGATAGAGATAATTTGTACATTAAGGTATTTCGAATTTTAATTAACAAGTCAGTTAATTTTTTGTTTTTGAAAACAAAAGTAGTGAGCAAAACTTAAATTTTATAAAATCTATTAAAAAGCCTACTTTTAGTGTAACTTAATAGAAACTTTTGTATATTTCAGTATTTTAAATTTTAATAATTAAGTCCACATTAATTTATGAATAAGTAGTCGCATGAACTAACATTTGATACCTTTCATTCGTATGCCTATTTTTAGTGTAACCTGATAGATTTTTGGTACATTGAAGTATCTTAAATTTTAATAACTTAATCCATTTATTTATTGCTAAAAAAGCAGAAAAAGAAATTAAATTTTATTCCATTCATTAGCATGCCTATTTTAAGTGTAAACTGAAAGATACTTTTTGTACATAGAAAATCTTGTACATTATTATGCAAAATATTGATAAATATTTTCAGTTTTAATACTTGATAAGTACCTTTTAGTAAAACAGTAAGGTTTTTTTTATCGACAAAAACTATTTAATAAGTAAATGATCATTATTTTCAAACAAAATTTCACTGTACAATAGGTATTTTATAAACTTTTGCATTCTATAAGTGTTTCTAAAAATTTACGTTTATTCACCCCTATATATCTAAAACACAAAATTCTACTAATTTATTGATTTCTTGACAAAAAAATTATTGCGATGGAATTCAAATTTGATACATTCTATACTTTCAAATAAACGTTTCAAATACCTATGCAGTTACAATCATTTTTACAATACTCTTCTTGGTATAGAAAATTCATCCCGAATTTTTCAGATATTGCTAGACTACTTAGCAACTCCACAAAGAAGAGTACTGCTTGGATTTGGAGTGAAAATTAACAGCAAGCCTTCAAGACTCTGAAGCAATGCTTAATAACCATTCCAGTACTGAGACAAGTTGATGATACAAAACCTTTTATCATATGAATTTATGCTAGAGGTTATGCCTCAGGTGCAGTTCTACTACAAGGAGAAAGTTCAGTCGATGAACAGCCAATAGGATATGCCCATAGACTCTTATGCTCTGCTGAGAAAAATTATTCAACAACTGAGAGAGAAGCCTTGGTTGTAGTCTGGGCCTTAAGCAAATTTAGAGGCTTTTTGAAGGCGCAGAAATTACAGTGGTATCGGACCACCAACCATTAAAGTGGCTAGTGAGTTTAATGTCACCCACTGGAAGACTAGTCTGATAGGCACTTCAAATACAATCTTACAATCTGAAGGTTGATTATTTTTCAAGGAAATGCAATGTTATTGCAGACAAATCACGTAAACGAAGTCCTGACTATAAAACTAATGATCTAGTTTGGTTAAAGCATCACCCATTGAGTAAAGCAAGTCAAGATAGAAGTGCAAAATTGATGCCTAGGAAAGACGGGCCCTACATTGACCTATTCCAGTGATCCTCTACTATCTTTATGGTAACCAGTTGTGACAAACCTGATGAACCTTTAGGTGTTTACCATGCATCAGCATTAACCCTTTTTTGAGTACCACTAACACAGAGACCCAGTCTCATGTAGTGCCTCTCAGGAGAAGAGCTCGAAAGCAACCACTGACTCCTCGAGGAACTGCTGGGGAGAATGCCATATCTGGTATTACACCATTTCGTCGAGATGGCCTTCGGAAGTGTAGGTGGAGGATGTAACACTATTATTTAGCTCTACCTTCCGTGTATTATTAAACGGTAGCCAGATGGCACCACATTTTGTTTTTGGTTAGAAGCGCAAGCACGTTGAAAGACGAGAGACTTCGTTAGCAGAATGATGGAGTGATATTCGTGAATCTATGTTTTATATATATTTTGTATCCTGTCTTGTGTTGAGGAACGTGTCAAGTATTAAATAATATTTGTTCCTGAAACCATCCCGGCTGTTCATTGTTTTGTCCTGAAATAATAAGAGCATTAGAGGGATTACACTTATTATTTTTCTTTTGTTAAGTTACTCGTTTTATATATTGAAACAATATCTATGAAACAAATGAGAAATTTTAACTAATGTAATTAATAAAATAGGTAATACGGGATACTAAATAATACATGGTCCATGCTGATAAAGGTTAATTATATCTATAAATTAGATAGTAAATGTAAGGAACATACAGATAATTTTTCTAGTAGGAAATTTATCTTCTATCTTTAAACTTACTCAACATTATTGTTAGACTAATATAATGTACAGAACAATGTAAGTATTCCATGCACTGCATACGTTTCACAATGTCACTTTTCTTCTTGCCTACATTGACACTTGTGAAAAGGGCATTACAGGACAACTGTTTGAACAATATCTGATCTAAATTGGTATTATTGGACATAAATATATTATGTCCAATAATACCAATATGGGCAAATTGTACATTCTTGGAATGATCTCTAATTGAGAATGCAACAAATACCCATAAATGTCTGTAAGGATAAATAACTTGGCTGCAGACAGAAATGTCACTATGATTAAAACGAGTCTTTCCCTTAATACATGACGCTTCCTGTTTAATAATGTGTATACTTTAGATCAAACAGCTAAGGAGGTATTGAGAATAAAGGATTCTTCACATCATCCAGCAAACCACTTATCTTAGGAGGAATAATCAGCTGTAATGAACATATCAATTTAAGTCCTAAATATATTGCTATATGTATAAGGGAAAACTTAGAATAAAACTTCAGAGAAAGCTTTCAAAGAATTAAGATTGTTATTAAAGGGAAGATTTTTATTAAACAAATATTTCAATAAATTCTTCATACAAATAAAATTGTACGACTCGAAAAAAAATTATGAATTTCATAAATATTGTGTGTGTGTTTTTTTTTTTTTTATTTCAGTAAAACCAATTATTTTACTCAAATATCATCAGGACTATGAAAATGTTACACTTTAAGATAAAAATTTTAAAAAATTAAATATTACGAAGTTTTTTCTGTCTACCCTCTAATTCTTATGTAATTCTTACTAAATTATAGTTTTTTTCATTCTTCTGTGCTTTGAGTAAATGATAGTTTTATCTGTTTTTGAGTAAATGATAGTTTTATCTGTTTTTGAGTAAATGATGATTTAATCTATGTTTTTTTAGCAAAATTTTATCCTTTACGCTTAGCAAATCTTAACTTCCATCATTTTAATATTTATACGTCTTTCTAATTTAACTTTAACATCCCCATATGTTTCTGAGGGAATTTCGGTAGCCGAGGTAGCTTCACGAACTCTCGACGAAGATCGCCGGTTGCGATTTTTTTCGAGAGTTCGTCTTGATACTGTAACGTATCAAGGAAGCGAAAATAGTCAGGCTACAGATAAATGAATTTTATTTTATTTTTACCGCACAAAATGCGTCATGCTTCATTCAACGGCCTCGTTCCAATCATAATTCTTCTTCCCTCTCCACTCTCGCTCTCTAGTCAGAGCCAGCGTACCTAAATCTCATGGTCAAATTGGATGATTTCGCCCCAGACGAAATCAACTAGATTATGACGTGGGGTTTGCTACAATACCACTAAAGACCCACCGTGTAACCAGAGCTCATGCACGTCAAATCTGTCAAGCCTCAAAATCTTCCCATTGGCGAGGTGTGAAAGATAGGAGAAAGAGGTGCCAGCTCAGTTATCATCCTCGTCACTTGAACGAGGTTCAAAATTACGAAATCCGTTGCCAGTTGCTCGCGTGTTGCTTTTAGTGCGGCATTAATAAAATCAATCAAAGGGGATTTCTTATCGTCATCTGACTGACAGAGATACCTTTGGCCTAAGTTTTTTTTTTTCTCCACACTTGTCATTTGTTGACTTTTTAACTAATTTTGCGTCTACTTCATCTGTTCTCCATTTTGATTTTCTAATTCTTCATCATTTGAAGTTTTGCCTTTCAGATTTTTGGGGCATCATTTTTGTGGGAGGCTTCTTTTTTTTAATTCTTATGCCTTTTTTGTTATTTTTATATTTGTGAGTACAATTGTTCATATACGTGTTTCCTTTCCCCCCTTTTCTCTCATGGATTTTATTGGATCCTGACTGTCTTTGCTGCTTTCCCTTCCAGCAAAGGTAGGGATACAGTTCATGGACGATTACAACTCAGGAAGCCTCTTGCTGAGAAGTATGGCTTTTTTTTTCTTTTTAGTTTAATCTTTATACATTTATTTACATTACTTTTAACTTGTCCTGTAGGCTGGGAGTTTGCCTTGCCGTTGGCTTCTACTACTCAAGTGCCGGGTCCTTCTAACTTCATTGCCCTTTTACTTCTAATTTTACCCGGGGAAGCTAATCTCATCTTAGAATTACTTCTAGACTTGTTTATTAGCTAGACTTTTAACGTACACTTCCTTTTTATTCAACTTGATCTTTAAAGAATTTTGAACTTTATGTACTTCCCATCCATTAATTCGGTCCCGAAACTGTTTATTCTCATGCATTCGGTTTCCTTTAACTTTGAATTTTGATTTCAAGTCTTTTGTGACATCACCGAACTGTCGGATTTTTGTCTTCTACGTAATGTGTATAACTCAAAGACTGGCGCCTTTCTTTATTATTATATTGTACTCCATTTATGTAAATTACTGGTTAATAAGAAAATTTCTATCTGTTTTATCAACATGATGCAAAAACATATTTTCGTAAGAAACTTAAATTGTTACTTGGATGATGAGAATGATGAATGAGACACTTTTCACATTTTTAAATCTACTTATATTAATATGCTTTTCTTCTAGTTTAACATTTAACACACATGGGTTTTTTATCCTTTTTACAGAGGCAAATAAGTTTCTATGTTTTAAAAGAAGTCAGTTCTTGCATAAACTCCGATTATTATCTAAAAGTTATCAGAATACTATTAATATCTAAAAATATTTAACTCCAATTTATTATCTAAATATTATCAAGATGCAATCCATTCTCTTAAACGTATTAAAATATAGAGTTTAAAACTTCTATAATCTTCTCTAATTGATTTTTATTCTTAATGCTTTTTTTTTCTTAGCACAATTAAAAAAGTTTAAAAGAAATTAATCTTCTTATGGATAATCTTCATTTAGCAAGGGGAAAAAAAAAATTGATTAATAATATGGATAATGCAATATTTAATCAATTATATTATATTAATATTAAATGATAACGTTTGAATCTAATCATGAGAAACTAAAAATATAATCATAACTAAAGAATTTAAATGATACTGCAGCAATTCTGATTCTTGATATATAAATAAATATCTTTGCTCGAGTTTCATTGTCACTTTGAATATTTTCAAATATTTCTTTTAAAGAAGGCTGTCATAATAATATTATTTCTAAAATGATTTTTACTCCATATTTTTAAGGATATAAATAATTTTTTATCATATTGTTTGAAATAGAAAAAAATGCAAGGAAGTTTTCATTAGATTTGTGACTACTGAAATGAGAAAAAAAAATCAACTGTAATTTATTTATTTATAAAAAAGCAATTTTAGAAAATATAATTTTTAACAACTTTCTAATTGAATGTGTGTGTTTCATTCACTAGCACAGAACACAAAAATTTCCAAAGTAAACATTTCTCTAAATCATTACACTTAAAAACAGATAAGAAACAGTTTGTAATACAAAACTTGATTTATATGAAGTAATTCTAACCAATACTGCATTTGTTCTTTTAATCTAAAATAAACATTTTTAACAGTTCATTATTCACTAGTTAAGAGTATAATAATCTCTAACTGTAATTAAGGAAAAGAATTCCCTAAAATATTTCAAATGCTTAATAATATGTATTGTTTAGTGTCCATAGAACTTGCGTAATTAGAAGTCATGAGATCAAATGACATTTCCAATGGAGTTCTCGTTAGTTGTTTAAATTGCCCTGCAGACAAAGGAACGTTATGATTAGATTAGAGAGAGGAAAACTATAAGGAATGCTAAGAAGTTTCTCATTGGGATCTAACTTCTATAACTACGTATAAGGAATTCATTACTAATTAAATATCTAGTTTTCATTTCTTAAAGCATGTTATGAGTATTATGTAAATAAATCTGAGGTTATCTTTCATCTTTTTACATAGAATTATTATTATTAAAGTTACTTATTAATTATATACGTTGCTCAATGCATAAATGGAATAATGCGGTTCTTAAAGAGAAAATGCAGGTAAAGAAATATACTTAGTTATGATTCATAAATTAGTTTTCATGAATCATTTATCATTCAACTTAACCGATTTTCTATTCATCATAAGTCAGATAGTTTCTATGAATAACGGAAATGTGTTTCTATGAATTGTAAATAAATTGACTTATGTGTAATTCATATATAATGTTAGGTAAGAAAAAAGAAACCATGCACTGAATAATGATTAATGTATTTTATTCAGTATATTTATGGGATCATTTTACTTAATCAACACGAATGTCGACTTTGTACAAAACATAGTGCTGATGAGGTTATTAGGAACAGACTTATTTATTCTCTGCCACTCATAACTTAAGAGTTTATAGCTGCATTTCATATTCAGGTAGTGATAAACTATAATGATATAAGACACTATTTTCGCTAGAATGTCTAATATATGCTGTTCATTTGTAGGGAATTCCTCCTCCATTCCTACAGCGTAAAAGACCTTAATAATTCTAAAGTTTTCATCCATATATCTCTTATTCGTCATTAATCTAGTTCTGATTATCAATGCGTCTCTTCTATACAGGACACATTCGTTAAAAAAATATGGATTATTAAAAGTTCACCTTATCTCTACATTTTAAAACTCATATGGTAAGTTGAGCACTAAAGTGAGGCTCGCCTATGACGAAAATATTTGACAGTTTATCTCAGCCCGAAATAATATGCTCTTGTTTCTAACTTGGGTTTAGCAGCACTAACTGGTATCGAAACCCCATGGTAAGTTTCCGAGCATAAAATCTAATACAACGATGTTGTTTAAACATTTTGAATCAGAACTCTAATACTAGTAGACACTAAGTTTCCACTCAAGTTAAATGACATCCATATAGGTGGTTTTGTTTGAACATCGATGTTATATACTAGTATATTCCCTTCGTATTTATAAAAGTCAACTTATTTTTTGAAATTTAGTTAAAATTTTAAATTCCCATACATTCATTTCAAAGAAAATTGATAGAGAGAGGCTTCCTAGCTATCGATTCGATTAGGGATATCATATTTACTGCTACAAAGCATTGAAAATATGTCCGTTTTTACAAATCTTGACCTAAATAAGTTCAATTGATACCTAAAATGTGCTGTTTTCTAAGCCAGAGATTAAAGTGTAATTCTCAAGACATGTAAACTTGTTATTAGTACTTTAAAACTTCTTTCAAATGTTATTAAGCTAGAAAATTATATGATTATTTCATACCAAAATATCTTCTCATCGTTGTAAGAAGTGTAAAAATAATTGCAATTTTTCACACGGCGCATCCATATCATTTCTACAAATATAGACTAAATAAATTATAAACTTAATATTATAAAATATAGTTTATGAATAATTACTTAAAAGAAACTGGATGAGATTCTTTTTTTTAAAAAGTTAATTCTTAAATCCTAATATTTCAGTTTCCAATGAAAAAATTATCCAAGCTTTTTCAATATTGAAAAGTTATTGGTTCCTGACCAAAGTAACTATTTATGATATCCAATGTTCCTAAAATTATCCAACAAATTACTGATGATAACTCGATGCTTTTGATTTTTCGACCGAAATTTCAGAACAGTTATGCTACGATATGTTGAATAAGATATTTGAATGTAAAGGCTGTTATAGAAAAAAAAATATTAATTGCTGAGAAAACTTTTATAAGGTATAACCTTATTTTAAAATTTGAAATAAAAATCCTTACTTTTGGAAAATATCTGGGTTCATAATTCAAATTTTTTAAAAAAATGTGATTATTACTTTATTTCATTGGGTGAACCTGAGTAATTTATACGCAGGCATTAGTTACATGTGTACTTCGAAACTGGTTGAATTGAGCGAATAACATCAATTATGTTAAGAATTCATGTAAAAGAAATGAAATAAGAATAACCCAAAAAAATATTAAATCCCATTTATAACAAAAATGTGCGGAACAATTTTTTTTTTTTTTTTTTTGCTTTATCAAATTCCCTGTCAGCCAAGAAGCTCAAGCAAATTTTCTTCCTTCGAACTTTACTTACATCATACATAATTATGTAGAAAGGAACCATAAGAATTAAGAAACGAAAGAAAAACAGAGAAAGAATTATGCCCGAAGTAAAAAGACAAAAAAAAAAAATTTAAAAAAAAATATGAAAAATTACCTGTTCAAGTACATATAATCAGTACCATGGACAGCAAAGCAGAGGAATAAAAATGACTTTAACAAATGTAACGACGGGGCTAAAAGTGAAAAGTCAGCCCTATCCAAAACTAGAGAAAGTCGGTTAGGCTATAACTCAAGAGAATTGCCATAAAAGCTAGACACCATTAGTCATCATTTTAACGTTAGCCGGAACAAGATTCTTTCCCCTCTAAAGGTGTTAGAGGAAGTAAGAGAAAATAAAATTCACTTTTCACCTTTTACCTTCACACATTAATTCTATTTAAAGTTACACACAGCTGAAAAGCGAATATTTTTGGGATTGACTTTTAAGGGTTGCTTTATTAGCAGAATTTCGAAAAATAATCCGTTATTTGTATTTTACCTTCAAAAATAAAATAAGGTTAATAGGCCAATTCTAAAACAATTTTAAAATATTCAAGGAGATTCATTAAAATAATTTGATGTTTGTAAAAGAGAATATATATATATATATATATATATATATATATATATATATATATATAGTGTATTTTTGTGTGCTACATTAAATAGATTAATTTGTTTTTCAAAAACATGAAATTTTAGTTCTTTTACTAATTTATCTTCGTTTCGCTTAAACCAATCATTTTGTATTATTAAAGTTAATGTTTGATTACTATTTATATACGTGTTTGAAAACATAAATGTTATATTATTATGCGTAAATAAAAAAAATCTAAAGATGTAATGATTACAAACATATGGAAGCACAATAGTTCATATTTAGACCACTTTTGTTTTTCAATCTGAACATACACACAGAAATTAAATATCATAGCATTGATAATTTAATTTGATAATATTAGTTTTCCTTCGCAGTGAATTATATTACTATGACAAATTACTCATATTTCATGCTGAATGAAAATATATAAAAACTGTTATGCCTGAAATATAATTTGCTTTGGGGTATATATTACCTCCAAGAGTTTGTTCATTTCTCTTTTTTCAATCGAGCATGGCTATTCTAATTGTATAGAGACACATAACATTGACTTTCTTTATTCCACTATTTCGTTAAGTTTCAATGTGATGATTTAAAACTAAATCTCTTAAACTAATCACTTACATCGCAAATAATTTAAATTCTTTATGAATAACTCAGAACTACAAATATATTATAATGATTATAGACATACTTCTAAGTAAGAACAAAT
>BMAW01033253.1:58714-158539 GCA_019974015.1 Nephila pilipes
CAATGACATATCCTCATTTTGTCATTAGCATGCAATCATGCTTTTAACCTTAAGTTTAAAGTCTTGAATTGCTAAGTAATAAATCAGTTTTTGAATCTATAATAAAGTAAGGCAATTATGCTTAAATCTTAATTTGTTTAAAGAGGAAGAACATGCAAAATAAACCAATATAACATTAAGACAAAATATTATATTGTTTAGAAGATCATCACGAAGAAAGCTTGGAACCCAAATAATCATAGGAAACTCGAGCTAAAACGATAACATGCTCTGATATTATGATCTATATACATTAAAAGAAAAGCAACTTTGAACTGAAACAAAGTAGAATCAATCATATCTTAATGATAATTTGTTTCCAGAAATCAAAATTCATTTAAGTTTGAAGTGCAAAATAAGCGTTGTAATCTATAGGAGCCGTCTAGTCTACAAGTATGTACATTCTAGTGAGGTTTGTCCAAATAATTATTTTAAAGATCTGTATTGATTCGGATATATCTATTTTAATGAAATGTACTTTAATTAATTAAAACAGTTTCGGAAAATTATCAATTAAATATTGAAAACTATTTAATTACTTTATTAATTACGAAAATGAAATAGTATTTACATTTCTAAGATATCACCAAATTTTCGTACAAATGTATTATAGGAAAAGTTATAAAGAAAATAAAAGAATTGATATAGCATTGATTATGTGAACAGGATATTTAATAATATTAATTTTAATAACACTTTAATTATAAAAATAAAATGTTAATGATACATTAGCATTAAAAGCTCAATTTAATAACAATAGGAATGTGTGATTAATAATTAAGAAATAATTCAACATTTACAGATCAATGATTTGTCAGTAAAGATTATAAGGAATGTATGGATGAGAAATTTAGCATGTGGTAATCGTACACTGTTGGCCATTAAAATTGCAACACTATAGTGGAAAGCAAATACAAAAATATTGTACTGCAAAAGAGTATGGTATGAAGACAAATAATTAAAATCAAGCAATTAGGAGTTCATAAGGTGGGAAATCATAAAACAGCTGCCTCCTTGGCAGCTAAAACAGCCCTTACCCTGTTAGATTAACTCCCATCAAACTGTCGATAATTTGATAAGCCCAGTTTGAACACAACAAAAAGATAAGAAACGGGGAAATTCATTCCATGTTGCTTTTAAGCCTGTGACACCAATAATCATATTAGCTAGATATTGGCAGTAGGTTAGTCTCAGCACCCTACAACCAGATGTTCTCAATGAGGATAGATCTGGAGACTGTGCTGTTCAGGCACAATCGAATATCCATATAGAGGAAGATCAGAATAATGACGTCCAACATGTGGTATTTCTGTCATCTTGTTGAATATGACGTTTGGCAGGTCTTGAAGATAGGTACTGCAAGATAAATAGAGTACTACTAACTATGTTTAAATTACTGTCGATCCGAAGAGATGAGCGTGTCGTATATCAAGCAGCCGCCCAATCCATCACACAAGGTAGCAATACTGTATCGAATGCAAGTAGATGATGAGTAGCCCCTGTTGCCTCCAGGACACGTATACGCCCATCGAAATAATGCACGCTGAACCACCACCTTGTGAAGGAAACATTGGGACACTCCTGCATTTTGCAAAGAGTCAATGTCTCTTGTGCTACCGTCAAAGGAACCCAGTAATGTCGCGCCTGACATGACACACTGGGCATGCTGCAAATATGCCCATTTCCTGGACTAATGGTCCAAGATGGTGCTTGTACTGTTTGCATAACTTCACTGTATATCTGTTCCGTGGGCGTTAGTTCTGTCAGGGTGGAGATCCTTCTATGCTCTTCAGTATGACTTTCAGTAACTCAGTGGATTCCATATTCGCAGGCTGACAGTGATAGGATTTCACTAGTGGGAAGGGTAATAAGGAAGGGAATGATAATCTTCACTCTGAGGATCGACAATGATCTCGACAAATTACGAAACTTGCAGTTAAGTATCTTCTATTCGAGGCATACCACGATTTCTGAGTAAACTCCTATCTCCTTCACCAGGCCTGGAGGAGAAATCCCCTACACAACTTTTTCTTTTATGCATTGCTTCAGATAACGTTTCTTCCTCCATCGTCGTCTAATTGCTCAGAAATACTAATCATTTGCATATCCCACTCTCTTCTTCCTTTTATGTTATTTTGACATTCTTGGGCGATATCATGAATAAAGATGCAGGTCTCAGACTTATTATTTTAAACAATAATATCAATAGTAACGAACAATTAGTGAAAATATTGATAATTTCTTAAATGATTTTGCTTTTAAATATAGTTTACCAATTAAAGCTTTTAAAGAATATAAATACAATATAAATGAAGAGAACAAACATATGAATTTACAATTGTGGTATCCTATAATTTTGGAGGTCTAAAACAATAAAACTGTTCCTGGATAAATATATATTTGTTTTGTTGATACAGTTCAGGTATATGAAATTATACGCAACAAAACTATATACTGTCACAAAAATATTTTTTGTGAGGAAATGTGCGTAAAGTGAAAATCAACGCAAACTCGGAGGATAACAACAAATGACAGTTTATTTATAAAGGTTCAAGACAACACACAGGTAGCACAATTTAAACACTAACAGATAAACAGCACTTGCACAATTCAATGGCACAGATACAGGAACAAAACACATGTTAAATACAGTCACAGTTATTTGAGCAATGCTGAGTTCACCAGCATATTACTCTTCACCACGGGCAGCTGCACATTTTCCTGACTCTGGGCAGGCTCCACCACCCTGGTGATACAGGCTGCTTCTTCTACAAATCCACCTGGTACGCTTTATCAAGTGGTACAAAGTCGACAGCAATACGTAAATCAGTTCAGAAGCATAACATATATAGTTTTGTATTATGAATATATCCTCTTTGTGTGGATTATTCTCTTTTGATCAGGAATTTCGGTTGATCACTTTTATTTAAAAATTTATTGATTTGACAAGTTTTCAGCTTTTAATTTTTCCCCGTATCATTTCTGTTTTTGTGTTTTTATCATAAATATTCTTTGTAATTTATATTTTTTACTCAAATCTTTGGTTTAAAATAGTATTTAGTTACTACTTTAATTATTTTTAAATAGGTTAAAGTAGTGTAATTTTACTCTTTCAATTTTATTTAACAGCTACTTAATATTAAATTCAGAATTTTGATTTGTTTTTGTTTGGTTTGTTATATTTTCTTCTATTTGATTACACACACAGATATATATATATATATATATTTGTGTGTGTGTATTATGGAGAAAAATTGGATCAAAAATGTCAGATTTCTTAAATTTTACATTAATATACTTTTTATCTATTTTTTGAATATTCATAAGTAATTTGATGATATTAAATATCATATAAAACATGTAAGAGTTTGAGTTACATTTAAAATTGAATATTGATCAAATAAGTAAATATAATTTGTTAATTAATTTATTCTTTGAAGAATATTAAATTTTGTAATATCTAATACAAAAATGTAAATATATAACATCGTATATATGCTTATAATTAATAAATTTTATCTTATATATTGTATATTTTAACTTATATCAATTCTACTTCGACTGAAACTAAAACTGAATTATCTTTAATGTTTCTTCCTTCTTCGTGTGGAGATTATTATTTAACGAATATATTATTCAAGTTATATAAATAATACAACTTCATTAATTAATTCTTAATTTCATCCTCCATCTAAACTTAAACTGATAAGTATACAATCTATGAAGTTTTTTGGAAACTCCTTCCTGGTTAAATTCGAATAATTACCTCTTTTGTATGAAACAAAAAAATACAAAGATATTTATCCTGTATATTTATTACAAGATGTATTCATTCCCTGATACATTTAAAAGCATAAAAAATTGAAAACAACTATAGATTTTCAAACAGGAACACAAAATGTCTGGATCAAAGGGAAAATGATGATATAAGTAAGTGCATTTAGATTTTTTTCAAATGTTTCTCATTTCTTTCAATTTTTTTTCCTTGTAATTTAGTCTAAAATGACCTATCACATCAAAATGGAGAAAATGCAATCATAATAAGATAAAGGAACCAGCAAAAAGATCTGTCTGAAATTTTCTTGAGTACTTTGATGTGCATATGTAAATAAAAACTTTTATTATGCTTTTTAACTGGAAAATAAATTTAAATGTATAGTACCTTTTCATTCATCACAAAATTAAAATATGCATCTCACAATACAAACCGAGATTGAAATTTCAAGATTTTGAACTATAAATAAAAATAAGCAGAAGAAACGAAAAAGAAATTGATAAGAAAATTTTGTTTTGAAAGGAAATGTGATGGCAAAACAAGGAATGAACAAGAAATTTACGGTTTTTGATATTGATGCTCTTATGGTACGTATACGATAAAAATTCTCATCCTAGAGAAAAATTGTTCTTCAGACGTGTCATAATGAGTTCAAAATTCTGTAAGACTTCCATTTTCTTTTGGTAAATATTTTCACATTTTTCTTCAAAATTCTTTTATTTCATTGAAACAAGAGAAAATAAATGTATATCTGATTTTTAAGTCTAGTTCTTTTCGCTTTTCTAAACAAAATTTTTCGTTTCCAAGGAGAAAAACAAGATGTAATGCATCTTGAACCGTTTGTGGAATCAAAAAGAATTGATGCCAATAAAAAAAATTTGAAAGTTCTGTTTCACAGAAATAGAAAACAATCCACAAAAATCATTGAAAGTCTTCTTTTTATTTATTTATTGTGTCTATTTTTTAAGATCCATTCAATTAAAATTGAGCGAAATCTTTCGAAATGTACTTCTTTTTCATGTATAAACATCATTCCGTATTCAATTTAATTCCGTTTCAATCTTTGATATGTTCAATTTTTTATTTTTGTAATTTTTCCAATACTTTACAATCATGGTAGCCCTTGGTAAAAACTATGAATTATATTTTTAATAATACTATAACTTATTTAACAGAAATCAAAATGTAATAAAATTATAAGAGTTTTACAAATGTAATCTACGTTTACAAATAAATTGTTCACTTTTTACAATGAAAAAAGTTAAGTGTTTGTGAAACATTAAATTCTTCATTTAAATTTGGAATGAAATTTAGATTTAAATTTACTTATCTGTTGTGTACCAATTGTATAAGTGTTATTATAAGGTTTAGCAATGAGAGGTCAATTAACTGACCCTTTGCAGATTTTTTTAGCTGAGATCTGAAAACTCCTTACTTTGTCTCTACAGCCCTTTTCCTTCGTTTATAACATGCATTCACTCTCTTTCTCCAACACTAAGTAAATTAGTATAAATTTCTTTGTTGTATTAGTATAAATTCAATAACTCTATTCAATAAACTTCAATAATTCTGATCTAACCGACATAAGTCATGTTTTATTAATTGGGAAAGAATTTTAATTGAAACGATATCACACTAAAGTATATATTTTGAAGAAAAACAGCCATAGAGCCTGCCATAATCAATAGATTCAAACGGAATTCAAAGCATAAATTATTTAGATCATTATCTACATAATTTTTGAAGCAATCAGATTCCATAATGTAAATGCTCCTAGAAGCTATTTGAAGTTAACTAATTAAACATTTTATTTCTTTAGTCCTTTTGTAAGATTAATTTTATTTAACTCTAAAGAGAATTGCTATTTGGAGTCCTATTTTTAGGACTGTGCTAATATTTGCAGGCATGCTGAATTGCTATGAACTAGATTATAGATAAAAATGTGAGACCCACAGAAGTAACTTATTTCTCAAAAATAGCATAGTTTATCATATGAATCAAATTCAATGAAAATGGCAGAATAATAAATGTTCTACAAAAGATTTTTAAGTTTGTCAGTAATCTTACTGTCCTTTCCTTAATCTTTCGAATCGTACTTTAAAGAATAGAGTATATAATTAGTTTCAGAATTTTTCTATCTCATTAGCAATTTCTATTTAATATAAAGAAATAAATTACAGCAAATTATGTATTACAATATATTATATACTACATGAAATCATTACTAATTTCGTAGTATAGAATATAAAATTTGATATCAGCGTTCAAAATATCGTTTGAAATTTCCATTAGTTTTATTTCAAAATATTATTTGCATATATGATTAGTAACTGATGAGAAATAAAATTAGGTTTTTATGTAAACTTGGAGCAATAAATAAAACTGAATATAATGCTTCATTCAATTACTTATCTCAGACAAATAAATTATATCATTGTATTCAAAATATTATGAAAAACTCCTTTCGTGTCATCGATCTAATCTCTATAACAAATTTTCGGTAAAAATCTGAGATAACATTTATAAAAGGAAATATATAAACGTATACTCTTCGTATCTATTTAAAAGGGACAAATCTTGTTTATAAGTTACAATTACATTAAAATTATCACTTTTATTGATTAGGAAGATAAAATTGAAATACAAAAGTAATGAAATATTTATATGATTTAATTCATATTATATAAACTATTCCAATCCATTTTGTTTTCCAGATAGTTATGAAATCTGACTTAATGATGAGTTCTACTCGTACATTTCAAGCTGGAGACTTATTTATATAAATTCCACTTCCTTTCATCTGATAACTATAATCAACCATAGTTGGAGTTAAAATGCAATAAATCCCATTATTTTCTATCGTGATATTTAGAAAAATAAATTTAAAAAAATAGAACTGCTGAACTTAATGTAACTCTCTTAAAAGTCCCTCTACAATAACTTTATTTTCCTTTAAAAACTTTGTTTTCCTCTTTACATGACTTCTTTGCTTTTGAAATAATTTTTGAGAAATAAATATTCTTATGCAATTCCTCCTTACATCTTTAAAACATGTTTTAATTCAAAAACCAATTTTTTTTTATTTTACTTTAAGTAATTTTAGCTCAATAAATATTTAAATAAATATGAATCGTAATGTACTCGAAAATATTTCAATTACTTGGGTAATAACGCAAAGGAATTATTAAATAAAATTATGTTTTTTTAAAATATACTATAAAGGGTTTAAGGACAATACTGAAAGCTTAGGTAAGAAGAAAAACACATAGTATTTTTATTGATTTATGTATTTTCACAAAGCCTCACATACATTACATACATTGATCATATGCGAATTTATTATATACATACGCACAACTTTTATGTACGAAGTAATGCATTTTAAATCTATTAAATAAATCTACTGGAAAAGGATTTTCATAGAAATTTATATTGGATACTTAAAATACTGAGTATATTTTATATATTCCTTGAGAATATCTATCTATAAATACTCAGGTTTTGTAAACATAGTTTACATTTATTTATTTATTTTTAGTTTAAGAATCATACAAACAATTAATTCTTATTTTTCATGACATTTTCATCACTTCAAAATACGTGCTAAAATGTTTGAATATTTACAAGACTCTTATTGGAAGATATTGATAAACATTTTAAAAACACAGTATAGCTTAAATATAAATTCTTCTGATGTTTATTGAATAAACTTTCCAAATTTTGCTGTTACAATTATTATCTAATCAATTACTCAGTCTTTTTAAAGAGAATAATTAATTAATATATGTGTACACATTATGTATTAAAATATATTAAAAGAACACTATCTACAATTTGTTCTCTGCAAATTTTTGTAAAGAACAAATTTAATAATTAAAGCACTATCTTTTATTTTAATAATTTTAAAATTGTTCAGTTAAATATTAGAATTAAAGCAAACGATAAATGAATGAAGCAGATAATTATATGCTTTTAGATATTAACATTAAAGAAAACGATAAATTATTAAATAGATTTCTTACAGTTAAATGTTAATATTGCTGCAATAAAAGGAAATTAAAATAAAAATTTAAATATTATTCTACTCTCAACATTAATTCTCCAATGAGGTGACTAAAATTTAAATTGATACTATTGTGAATCGATTGGAAGAATTATATTAAGCAACTTAATACATGCATTTCACACTTTATTTTAAAAAGAAGTCACGGATGACATTTTGAGAATGTACGAAAAAAACATACCCTTATACAAAAAAAAGTGTAATTTTTGCTCATCAGTAATATATGAAAAGTATTTCTGAAATTAGAAAAGAAGTGCAATTTACTGATACACCATTTCAAGATATTACTGAAAATGAACTAATACGTGAAACTGACAAATTTTCAAATAAGTATGGAAGTAATTGATGTATAAGTTATTTTACTCATTGCTAATGGCCGATATAATACTAATACACAATTAAGTTAATATTATAATTTGTAATAAAATTATGGGAAATTTATAAGGGTTTTTTTGGTTTTGAATGTATTAGTTGTTAAGAAATTCGTAGGACTTTTATTCCCAAAAATTAAAATTTGAAATTAGTAGAATAATATTAAATTTATAATACAAACTGAAGTAAAAACAATAACATCTTTACTTACAATATCATGTTGCTTAGAATGAATTAATTTAAATTCAAAATAAGTGTATTGTGTTTATTTTCGTTCCTTCACTTGCATGATTTATTATATGTTCAAAGTCAAAATAAAAATAAAAATCCCGATTAATGTAAAGCAACGTTTCAATAGCAATAAATCAAAACATTACTATCAGAGAATTTAAAAGTTTACAAAAAGTAGTAAAAAATATCAAGTCATATGTAATACGTTCTATTAAACATTGATTAAAATATAATTTTTACATCTTGAGTTCCGAAGAAACATTTATTTACCCAAAACAAAACTATTCTACGTTCATTTATAAAGAATTATAAAAATGTCATTAAAATAAGATGTAGAATTGTGTTATAAATGATTTCAGTATAAAATGAAGGGTTAAAAACATTTTAAAGAGAAATGGAGCAAAAACTATTTAAGAAAAAAAATGCATCTAATGTTATTTAATAAAGAGAAAATGTTATAAATATATTTAAACTGAACACGATATATATTTCGGAAAAAATATATAAAGAGAAATTTAAGTATATATAAATATATATATAATAATAATGCAGTTTTAAGAAATTTTTTCTCACCACAATACCATACAGTTTTAAATCTCTCGGAGCAAAAAATTGTGTTAAATACAATCCACAAAATATACAAAATTATCTAAATAGAAATCTAGAGTTTAAGTAGCGATTCGTTTAACAAAATTGGGAGCTGTTTAGTGTATTTCACCCTATGCTGTAATGGAAACCAATAAAAACTTGTTCAATGCATGTTAAGAATAATAGAGCTTTAAAATAGTTAAACATTGTAAAAAATATCAAAAAAGTAGATATCTTTTAAACTGTGCTTATAATAATCCCCTAAATAAAATCAAATATTTTTCTCCGACGAAGAAAAAGGTTTTGGATGAAAAACACGTAATGTTCTTGTATTACTCATATTTGCACATATTATTCATGTGTTTCATTCTTTCACGTATTATGCAAATTATATTTGTCCCAGCTGGGTTAAGGAAGCTATTATTTGTGATTTGTCCTTTAAATTTTGATTAAATTCATCAGTAATTTTTCTTCTTTTACATTTTATAGCTTTCATATACGTATATGTATCTCGGAATTATTTTTTAATATTGTTATCTGATAACAGTTAGATCTTTTTAGATGTCTTCAATACTTTTTATGTCGCTAACCGTAGAAAGTATGTGATTTTAAAATGTATTTCAGTAAAAACTATTTTTACCATTATGCAGATATTAATTTGAAAAAAATCCTCTCCAAGGAATATTGGAATGATTTCTGGGAAGTACTTTGAAACCATCCTAGCTATACATACATTAACCTTTTTTCTATCTATCTTATGCTTTATTTTTCTTTCGTATAGTATTATATACGATTAAACCCAGCAAAAATTTAGGGAAGTATAATTTTTTTCCAATCAGATATGTAAGAAGGAAGGTCCAACGAAATATCCCTTAGATTTAGCAGTTAATAATATTTTATTAGCTTATATAAGCAGTGATGTTATGTTAGTGAAAATTAATTTTACCTTTCGTATAATTAAAAGTATTATTTTACTCTATTCATATCTTATTATTTTATCTAAGGGACTTAATTCACATAAGAGTTGAAATTTTCAAATATATCTGCCTTTCGCAAAGAAACGAATTTGAAGAAAATTAAATATATAACAACATATTTTATGCGATATATATATATATGACAGAGGTGAACAAATATGAATCTTAGAGAAGCATGATGCTTTCCATTTAGTTATGTTTGGTATCCTTTGAAAGAGAGAGATGACTTAAATTACTTTTCTCCTCTATTATTTCACAGCATTTTTTAAACATTAATTAATTTTAATTTTTCATCCAGTAATTAATTTCCAAAAGTAAATGACAAATTTTATTAAGAACAGATCAAATTACATTCCTTTTCTGGTCGAAGATGTATTGTTTCCGCACTAATCATTTACAGAAAAGAAGTGAATACACTAATCAGTAATGCTGAACTTGTCGATGTGATCTTGGCGAACCTTTTGGTGATAAGAGGGTTACCGAATTTAACGACAAAACTAGATGCTTCTGAACAAATATTAAAATGTCTGGAAGGATATGTATGAGAGGGACTGTATGTTTCATTTTATGCGTATACCTCATGCAATATTGATTGCGTATTCAGAATTACTCTGCTTGATTATTGGAGGAACTTTGTGCTAGGGTGGGCTTAAATGTGTAAGTTAATTGTTTCTTATATATAGAGAGAAATATTGTATTTATTCCTGAGTTTCAAAACAAAATCTCGATTTACTTTAAAAGAACCTGATTATTAATTACGTGGACTGTTCGTACATTTAAAAACATCTAACTACGTAATAATGTATTGGTTATTACAGCAGAATAGATTAAGAGAATTCAAAGAAAAATTAGAGAAAATTCAATGGGATTTTTAACATTGGTTTTAAAATTCAGAAGTTTGAAATCAACATTTACATGTTTTAAAATCTATTCGTCATATTATGTTATTAAAGATGGGTTTTCGATTTCTGAAATAATGAAAACATGGAAAATTTGAGTTAATAGCTGTAAAAGAGAATCAAAAGTTGTGTAAATGAAGCAAAAATCATTTCCAGTAATTAAATTTTGTGAATTCTTGCAATAATAAAATACGCTAACTTAAAGGATAAATACCTTACTTGCCATTTACTTTCAATTTTTGGTACATGTTTCTTTAAGCTTTCACTCATCAGAATAAAAGTGAAGAACATAAAATATTGATAATTATTAACTATTTCTTACATCACAGAATTACCAAGAACGCGGTTATTGAATTTTATGCCAAATTCAAAATATGGATCATACATTTTCATTAAATACCATGCATTGCATTAGAGCGCTTTATTTTATTTAAGTTTTTTATGAAAATTTTGAAATAGTTTTTCATAATTTCGTTCTCTTAAATTACATTTACTTATAAATGTATACTTAACACAGTCCTCAAAATTTAAGTAGAATATGTGCAAACCTATTAATTGAAATAATTTTAATATGTGTATTTAATGTTAGATGTTATTACGTTTCAGAAAAGTACCTTTTAAAAGAAAAGTAGTACCGACAGAGACTTCGTCAGTCAGCCTAGAAAATTTAAGCATTGTCCCCTTAACCATGGTGACCAATTTCCCAAACATGTTGGCGACTTAGTAAGAAAATTAATGAATTTAGCAACAAATAGGAAGTTTCCGAAGGTGCTGGAATCTAGATAATATATCCACGGTGAAGAAATTACAGACTTTTCCTAAATTTTCCCATGTGACCTCATACCTGGACTGAAGAGATTTTTATACACGAATGGCCTGAGAGAGAAGGAGTCAATTTCTCTATTTACGTGTTTTTAGGAGATTCCTCTGGAAATTGATTGGGAAGCGGTCGGCTTTTGGACGAGCGGATCTGCCTATGCACTGAGTGGCCGGCTGGTATCTGCCTTAGAAGAGCAAAGAATTACTGCAGAGATTTGTCCGTAGTGTGAACTAGTGTGTTGGTGAGCCGAAAGTTGCTGATATAACTGTAACTGTAATTGAAAGAGTTGTTTTTGCTCTTATTACTGAGTCACTTGTCCGTACAAGTACTGTGTTTCCTGTTTATGCTGTGACTGTCCAAGCTCAATACTTGTATGTTATCCTGAAGCTTTCTGAATAAAACGTTATTTGTCATTATCCTCCATGTTGGACTCATGTCACTACTCCAAATTTCAGGCTAGATGCAATGACTAAACTAGCAAAAGAAATTGATCGAGGACTTCCAGATAAAATCTTTATAAAAAAATACTAAATAATAATCAACATATACACATCAGCATCAAATTGGCAGGTATACTAAAAGGTTAGGAAGTGCGGACCGAAAGGAGAATATGTATCAACAATACCTCGTCCACACCGCTTATATACTATGATAATGACGTATATATGAAGTTTCATTATCTACACAAAGGTGGCGGTCAGAGATGCGCCACACATACAATGATGAAAAATGTATGAATAAAAAGAAAGTAAACACATAAATTTTCAGTTTTTGATACTTTCTACTTTAAATACATTGAGCTACAGCATGTACTAATTGTTTCACAAACGTATAATATTCGCAACATAATTAAGAACTTCATGAAAATTGGTATTTTTAAGCAAGATGTACATTATAAGTGAATTAATTATTATTAGGTAGCAGTAAAATTTATTAAAATTACATTGAAGAAAGGAAAGTTTAATGATTTATACATTCAAAGAATTAGAATTTAAATATTCACTCTTGAGAAATTATTTCTTATTATTTTTTTAAGAATTTAAACTCGTTTATTTTTTCTTTTCAGTCGAAATTCATCCCACTCAAGTGCACTGAGAAAAAAAGAATGTAAAATTTTATTTTGTCTCTAAAAAAATCGTTCTCTTTGATAGACACACAAAATGTTTCTTGTCACCGGAAGTCATTTGTAGTGTCGAAGGTTGTGATTTTTACTTAGAATTTACGAAGAAAAGAAATTCATGAAAAATAAAAAAGTTACATCAATACATTCTTCACTTTCAATCAAATTCTATCCTACCCTTCTCATATTATATGTGCGTTCTTTCCAACCTTCAGACAGAGTTACTATCATGCATCTCAAGATACGCCAAAAATAACACTGATTCGAAAGATATAAAACCGTTACAGGTTGAGATGAAGAAAATTGAAGAAAAAAAAATATTCAAGAAAACAAATTGGTTTTTCCTTTCACATTTTGTTTGCACCCTAAGAAATCAATAATAGGAAAGTCTTATGTGATTTTTGCTTTATTCTTCGCTTTTCCTGAACTTTTTCTGAACCCATACTGTTGTTTAACTCAGATAAAAAGCTTAGCGATCTAACGTCTAGAGAATTTTTTGGAGTTCGATAGATGCTTAAGCTTTTTTTTTTTTTTTTTTTTTTTTTTTTTTTTTTTATATTGTTGCAAAAATAAGAGGACAGCCAAAGAAAAAAAAATCAGTTTTGGTAAGGACAAAATTATTTTACAAGATTGAAACGATTTTGAATTCAATTTTGAATTTTTTTACTTCGAATTTTTTAAAAAAAATATTTGTCATTTATAAGTTTCAAAACCCTTTTGTTACATTACTAGTAGTCCTGATGTTACTTTCCAAGTACATTGTCTGATGTGAAAATATTTTTGATTGATATTAATGCAATTTCACTTTGTTTTAAATAATTCTTACATACATTCAAAAAACGTTGCTACTATGCCTTTGGAAAGGAATGCGCGAACAATTTATCTTTAAAAAAAGCTTCAATAATGTTTCATCAGACCTCTTTTGCATAGCATATTTATTTTTTTTTTTTACTTACTCAAATTGTATTAAAAACGTAAAAAATCACTAGATTTATTTTTTCAGGTATTAACGTATCTCTAAAAACGTTTAGTTATATATAATTCAAAATTTTGTATTAAATAGAGTGACACAATTTGATTTTAAATTCAAAATACACTACGGAGTTTCTCTACATATTTTAATATATATTTTTGTTCATGTAACTTCAATAGTTTAAGTTGATACTTTTAGGTTGATAACAACTTAAGTATAAGCACTTATAGAAATATATTATATAACAACATACTTAGAAATATCAAATTAGTTAACACAACTCTAAATTTTCAAAATAATTTAAATAATTTTTAATTAAAGATAAAGAATGCTATTCTTTAATTTTTACAGCTTAGCTTGTTATCTTATTAGTTTTAAAAGAAATTAAAAGTTATTAAATGCATAATCATTAGTGCACTACTTAACAATTAACTAAATACAAAAGCTTAGTTTAATTTAATACAAGCTAGGCTGTATTAAATTATCTTTTTTTTATTTTTTTATTTTTTATTAGGCTGTATTATTTATCCTTTATCTATTTTTAATTATCTTTGTATTGTATTTTTTTTTTATTTATTTATTTATTTAACTATTTTTTCCTTCCAGAAGTTTATATTTTTCCATATTTGTAATTATATTCAAACTTCCATTAGTTTTGCTACTCTTTGGAAAATAATTTGATCTATTTTGCGTTAATAGGTAATTAACCCGCTAAGTGTGTATAATTTCTTAACGTGGTAAGGGGATTATATAAGTCTTTTATATAAGGGTGTATATTTTGTGTTATTAATAATATTTTTCTTTGTTTAATTATATTACATTTTGATATTTTGGATTTCTTTGGTTTTGATCCAGAGTCTTAAAGTGCAAATGATTAAAAATTTCAATCCGCTGTTGCATGTATGTTTAAAAGCAGTGTTGATGTTCTTTAAATATAATCACTAAATATAAATATAATAAATACAGTAATTTAAAATTGTTAATATCAAAACATGAATATTACAATGCCTCCAATGATATAATAATATCATTATGAGTAAAAATAAATTGAAGAACTTTATTTAAGCATGATAAGCTTTTTAATTTATGCTTTAGAATTTATGCTTTAGTTGCTAAAATATCTGCTGGTAAGGGAAAGAAATATAAAATACTCATGAAACATCTTTATTTGCTGTCTTTTGTTATATAAACAAATATTATATGACCATTATTGTGGAGGTTTATAAACTAAACTATGAATTGAACAAACAGTTTGTTGATAAATTTTAAAAACTGAAAACAGTTCTTTGGTATACACACACAAGTCTCAAAAATAATGATATAACAATATGCGAACATCAAACGCATTGGGCAAGAAATGCTAAAATGGACAGTGCATTGTTAGAGATTTAAATTGAACACAAGCAATTAAGTGAAACGTTTTCTGACGCGATTATGGCCTCATGACTGGAATTAACAGACTTTGAACGTGGAATGCCAGACAGAGATGGAAGCATTAGGAATTCCATTCCAGAAATTGTTAGGGTATTCAACATTCCTCGATCCATTACGTCAATACAGTGAAGAGAATATCAAGGTTCTGGCATTGAATCTGACACTGAATACCGGGAGGAAAGGGTAATGTCTGCAGTGGCCGGCAGAGTCTTTTTAATGAGCGAGGCGTTACAATTTGTTTTAGTAGTCAGTGTTACCAGACACAAAAATGCGTCAAATAACAATTACAATCAATGTGGGACGCACTATAGATGTGTCAGTGAGTACAATGCAGTGAAATTTGGCAAATAGCAGACACGAGTGCTTTTACATACGATGAGGCAACTGCTTCAGTGCATCTTTTGGGCTCGTGAACATATCGATTGACTAGAAAAAGCATTGCTATGTCAGACGAATTACGAAACCAGTTGTAAGACCTGATGATAAGATCTAAGTTCGATGTGGATCCAAAGAGGACATAAAGCTATGCTGTGAATAATTTGGGTGCTTAGATAGAATGCTTTGTTTCCGAAGGATTTCGCTACCTTGATCATGAAAGATAAATTCCATTAAACAAATATAGGGCAAGATTGAAAGTTCAAATTGTGAAAACAAAAACCCTTAACCTGTTTAAATTTCACAATTATGAACATCAGTAAAGGCAGCATGGCTGAATATTTCTTCAAGGGACTTTCGACAACTTATCGAGTCAATGACCTTTGGCGTATATACATAACTTAGTGCTGTCACTAAAGGTACAATAACGTGCATTACTAGAGCTAGTAAAATCAAAGCTATAGGTAGTTTTGATTAAATTTTAAATAAAATATATATGGAATTATAATTTTTTGTTAATGAAATTCAAATTGTTTAGATATACCGATGTTCTCATAATTTTTCAACATAAATTCAACTCAGAATTTAAACTAGGTTTATCATTTTATCCTTCTTATTTAAAGCTGAATGAAACTAATATAAATTATTATGAAAATATAACTTAGATATTATCTTAAAAGTAGTAGATGATAGGATTATTAGTAATGTTTTTTCACAAGAGAGAATAGTTACTTTTATTTTTAATTATTAGAGTTCCTTCCTTTGGTAGCAATTTAAGCTTAAATATCAATAGGGATGCATTATATAGTTTCTTCAAAGAAATAATAAATTAGTTATTATGCATTAATAAATTTTTAAAAAAAAATTTAATTTTTTTCAGACTTTTTAAGGGCTGATTGCCCATAAACTCATTTAAAAACAATATTAAAATATAAAAATTATAAGATGGTTTAATTTTCATAATTATATATAATTTAATAATTCGTTTTTTTTTTGTATTTAAATTTTAACTAGTTTAATTTATTTTTTTTTAATATTTAATATTTTTTTAAATCTTAGCTATAAAATTTTTGTAAGTCTACCTCGGATTCTTATACGTATTTTTCTTTGTTCTAATTAGGTTTCTTAGAGGGTGGTGTTATCGTTATTTTCAATACTGTGAGTTTATGACGGGAATTGTAAGTAAAGGACAAAAATTTTTTAATTTGCTTTGATTTTCTGTGCACTTTGTAACATTTATTTGCATTTGTTTACTACAATTTATGAGCTGGAGCCGATCCTTAAAGAAAATAGGCTGCTATACCAGCATATAGACGATAAGACGATTTTGTTAAATGACAATGCTTGGTCACGTATTGCAAAACAAAACCCTGCTTAGGAACACTTAAATGGGAAACCCTGCCCCTCCCACCATATTCACCGGACATAGCCCCTTCCGATTATCATTTATTCCGTTTGATCGCACCTGGCCTTAAAGAGCAGCATTTCCATTCTTATGAAGACACCAAAAAATGGGTAGATTCTTGAAACGCTTCAAAGGAAGTGTCGTTTTTCCAGGAAAATTTATTTTATATGCTGCCCATATGATAGGAGAATGCAGTAGCTAGTGATGGGTCATATATATATATATATATATATATATATATATATACGTGTGCTCAGGTTTGTGTGGGTGCGTGCGTGTGCGTGTGTGTGTGTGTGTGTGTGTGTGTGTGTGTGCACGCACGCGCTGAGAAAGAAATAAGAGACCAAAAGTCCCTAACACAGGTTAAAATTTGAATGAAATTCAAGTTATTTTCTTTATTATATCATTTGAATTTGGAATAGAATGTTTAAAAAAGTGAAAAGTTTTGTTGAGGCAAATAAAAATAAACTAGATTTGAATTTCATCTATAGATGGATGAGACGTGACATTGCATTTAGTGGATATATCTTCATTTGAAATTATTAGATTTAACACTGCTGTTTAAAAAAAAACGGCAGTAGCTACTAATCAAATATGGCGACCACAAAAGCACATTGACTACGAGTAACTAATACGGATAACAGTAGTAGAATTTTGTTTTAACTATTTTGACGACCCAATGGTATTTTTGAGTGAAATTCAAAACTATTTTTATTTACACTTATAAAATATTTAATCAATTAAGGTATTTAGTTAACTTTTTATAAGTGTATATAAGAAATTATTTTAATTTGGTAAACCTTTGACCTCACTCCCTTAAGCCAATTATTTGATTTTACATTAAGTTTTCAAATACGTTAGGAACTTTTCGTCAAATGTATGTATATGTATTTTTATTCTATTAGAATGCAAAGAGAAAAAGGTTTACTTTCTCTTAATAATATAATAAAAGCAATAATGAACTACATTGAATCTTTCAGAAGACAAAAAAATATTTTCCTGAACAGTTGTAATCCGTATTAGTTACTCGTAATTATATACCCAGCAATCTGAAGATGTAAAACTAAAAATAACTCGACATCAACGACTAAGGCAAAGAAATCATATAAAACAAGTAAAAGGAAATAAACTAAAGAAATCAGACAATGCGGATTCTCTTGAAGAAAAACAATTGACACACACAAAACATCATTTCATTGTATTAAGGAAACTTTATTTTATACAAGGATACAAAGTAACAAATAACCATAGATGTCTGCTTGTATTTTATTTTAACACATGTATATTATAGCATATTATAATATTAATCATACAATTCCTTAAATGAAGGCCACACTTTCTATAGATATTACACAATAAATTATTATTTGCAATTCAAACATTTTCTTAAATTTCAAATATTTCCATTTGTCTCCTAACTTTTGCTTTTTTCATTATAAGGTAAAACAGTTTTCTCTAGTTTTATTCCTCTTACTATAGAATAAGATTTTACCGACTCTACAAATACCAAAAAATGAAGGACCTTCATGAATCACAATTATCCTCGCTGCAAGAAAAAATAGATATTATTAATGATAATACTTGATTCTCTCTGTCATGGACCAGTTTGTTTTAATTTGAGGTGGTCCCTCTTGGAATTTATAGTAAAAATACCTGTAAAGGATCACATCACACTTTATGCTGTAAATGTGACTGGATCTTTTGAGACGAAATGGTGTTTTCTTTTTCTTTGGTGTGATCCTGCATCTCTCCTGGGGGCTCATTTAAATTAGAAAATTGCCGAGATTAATCACACTCACTTTCAAAAACTCAACAGAGACACGCATACATCCCAAAACTGATAACACTTACAATATGTAACGCTATACGTTACATATTGTGTTATCAGTTTTTGTAATACATAACTACGTTCCACTCAACGTTTTTAAATAATGGTTGCTTAAAAATGGTTCATCCTCTAGCATTCAATGAATGCCTCAAACATTTATGCAATAAAATTTCTACTTAGAACTCTTAAACACCATAAGCTATCTAAATATAGTTATTTACAATTATTTTTCAATTCTAAAATTTAAAAAGAAATTGAAAAAATTAGCATTTTGGTAAAATATATGAAATATTAAGTACAGTTTTATAAAAAATAAATTAATTACAATATTACAGAGGTTTGTAATTCTTGACCCCTCTATGAATTGAAACTCTTTATTTCCTGAATTTAATACGATTTCCACAAGCATTCAATGCCACAATAGAAAATATTTTTTACCGAAACTAGAATATCTAAAACGTTTCCCTCTTAAAAGGCCTGCAAACTAATTCAAAATGATTAACTATTGTTTGATATTAGTTCTTAAATTTTACTGACTTCAATAATAGTTATTAAATTGTAAATATTGAACATGTAAGTTTTTTTCATTTGTGTTAATTAATGATTTAACCCCAATCAATTGATATCCCGCTTATTTTCTTCAATTAGAATAATTTAAAAATCCATTCAAAAATCTAGCAATTCTCCTTGTGTAAACCCTAAACCTTTTCCCTCGGAATTTTTTTATATTATTCTTTTTATATGCTTATAAATTACTTTGAAAATAGCCAGAAAAAAATGTACAAGTTAAATATTTCAAGTATTTCTTTATTTATACGAATACATGTAAGAAGGAATCTCTTCTAACGTTTTTGTTCTCTTTAGTAAAATTATTATGTGATAACTAACAGTTAACTAAGTCTAGAAGTATTAAAAGAGTCAACTATGATCGTATTGTGGGAAAGAAGAAGCTCCATTCAAAGATGAGAATAAAATGAATTGATCAACATTTTTACTCAATGCGAAGACAGTTATTTGGTACACCATTAATTTATTAAAACAGATAGATTAAAAATAAAGGCTACATGACCTTGACATTGGCAAACTTAAGGGATGACATACGGGTACCCCGACGCAGATACTCTACTTTAATTCACGCAACATAATGTGTTCATTGAGTGAGTATAGTCATAAAAGTTATACATCAATAAATAAAGAGTCTAAGTGTGGATGGATATGTGTGTCGTATGTGTGACGTATCAACTGTGAGAATGTATATGAGTAAAGAGTGTCTGAATAGAGTGTTACATTTATTTGAGTCGCAGAGTAGGGTGAAAGGTCAACAGAAAGATCAGAGGGCCATTCCCTCCAATAAAAAGTGATGACATTCTTGTGAATTATGTGTACGTTTAATCTCTGCGGTTCCTTCATTTGAGATTTCGAAGAGACTATCAGATCCATCATTGAGGGAACACGTATTACATAGACTTTTGGGTGCTACGTGTTGTTCCCCAGATATTTATACCAGCATATTAAACAAACTGGTGAGTTCTGCATATCGTTGTACATTTTGCCTAGTTATAACTTTACCCGAATTTTAAAATTGTTATTTCTTCTAGAATAAAATCTCATTTTTATCGTATTTCCATATTATGGATAACTTCATAGATTGTTTTTCTTTTGATTGGTTGTAAACTCGTAATAGAATCATATTCATGATGCTATCACTTCTGTATGGTAGATTAAGAAAAAGTTGTGATTTTTTTTTTTTAAATCTAAATCTCTGTTTTATACTTAGATAATGACATGGAACACAAGACAATGACATTGACCATGATGAATATTAAGAGTAAAAGTATTGAATCAGGAACACTCCTTTATTTATTAGCCAACCAAGGAGCTGTGTTTAAGTCAACGGTAAAATAGTCATTCTAGAAACATTCAAAATGAAGTATTTTCTGAATATATTCCAGGGCAATCCCTAATCAATCAATTAATCACGCAACAAATTAATCATTCAAATTTCCTTTCTATTGTCATATTATCGTTTGCTTTAATTCTGAAATTTAAAGGAATAATTTAGTAATTTTTTTTTTCAAAAATGTTATCAATCTTTTTTGGCTAAATCTGTTCTTTGTTCAATAAATTTTTCTTAATTTTATTCAATAAAGGCATTCAATATTTCAAGTATTAAATAACAATAGTAGTTTCATTTGAACTTTTTTCTCTCCTGTATGATTCAACATTGAGACATCTATAAATAAAATATTTCTGAGCGGTGTATGAAAATAATTAAATTCTCTCATTTTTATTTATTCACAAAGATAATTAACAGAATGACTCAAAAAATTTTGCAAGGTACATTTATGTTGCCTTATAATTTTGCTAATATTTTTAGAAGTAGAATCAAAATTAACATTTGAAATATTAGTGTGTTCTTCGAAAGAAAATAAGCCTTTTAAAACCGTACGAGGATTAATGTTTCATTCCATATTTCCAATGCCTCAGAATTAAAATGTTTTATTTAACCTTTTCATAGGCGGTGGTATATTTTTATAACAACTTCTCTCTAAAATACCTTTGTTCCCCACACATTTATCATCAAATGGTAGTTCACAGTGTCATTTACTTATATTAGATGAAATAACCATGAAGAATCATTAAAAAAATTATAGTTTTGAGTGTAATGAAAGTTTCTAACAAGTCGCTGTTTTATCCCTTACAGAAACGTTTCTGAAATGAATTGAAAAGTTTAATTTTATCAACTAACCAATTTATATGTTAGAAAATTTATGTAAATACTGCTAATTACTCAAAACAAAATATATATAAGGTACTTGTTTCATACTTCAAACTAAGAGGTATAAAATTTATACCAGTGCCCACACAGAGGGTTAGAGAGCAACACAGGGCAGCAATAAAATTTTCGAATCAGACTGATATGTGACGGTTTACTTTATTACAGTGAAATATAGAGATCATAAATATGTTATAAAGTGCCAGTGAGGCAAAAATCAGACTTATTTTCCGTAGAAAAGAAATTTAAAACTGGAAAAAAAGTTTTATGGAAAATTTTGCAAAGAGCAGATTCAGCCACCCAAGGTACGCTTTTTTTTATAATTACTATTAAATTACTCAGTTAAATAAAATAATTGAAAGTAAACGATGAAATATAGAGAAATGTACAATAGTAAACTTTTCCGATATAAAAATTAAAGAAAAAGATAAATTATTAAATTGAATATGTTTAAAATAAATATAATTAAAAATGAAGCAAAGGATAAAAAATTTGAAACATGATCTGTTGCACCAAAACGCTTCACCTAAAACAACAACCCCTTAGATGGCTAATAAAAATTTATCAACGCGTTGCGTGCCCTCGAAAAGACAACAAGCAAAAGCTCAGGGGGAAAGGATTTCTCAAAACCTAAACTTTTGCAAAAAAATCTAACAAAGCAAAGACGGAGAGAGAAGTTTCGCAGGCATCTAAGATTGAACTGGCTGGAGACAGCAGATTAGGGATTGGTGTTGTTGATAGACGTGAGACTTGCAAACGATAATGATAATTGATGTATAGTGTTAGCATGAAATAAAAGTACACGAAAAGCTGCTGACAATTGAGGGACGACAGTCGGGGTTCATTACCTCTAGCGGTGAACTTTATCAGAGAATCTAAGTAAATTCACATGTCAATCACTGAAGAAAGGTATTACAAAAGATACAATACAGTAAAAAGTTACCCGCTTTGTAAGAAGAACGAAGCCCTTGGCGTACATCCCCTAAATACTTCAGAATAAGGAGGGATAACCTTTCTTTCTTTTTTTTTTTTTTTTTTTTTTTGACACATTTGTACATCACCTATGTGATAGGGTATGTTTCGAATGCGAACAATTACTATGGACGGTTGATTTTTGAACTCTTATGGATCAAAGCTTAATCTTAATTTTATTTATAGTAGGCTTGTAATTTATTTTGATTAATTTCTTAAATATATATATATATTTTAACCGAATGCCACGCCGGGAAAAAAAACTCGTTTAGCTTAAAGAGCTCCCTTCTGATAGATCAGAGTTACCTTCAGAAACAAGTGAGGAAGAAAATTTCTTTACAGTATACGCAATAAAAATATGCCTTATTTTGAATAAAACCACATATGCTTTTTAACTAAATTTGGATTATTAAGTTTATAATGTAGTTATATCAGTAAATTGTGAAAATTATATATGTATAAAAATTATACTTAAATTAATTAACATATTTTCGCACAAATTAACACTTTTAGAAATAAAAATTCATCAGGAAGTTCTCATTTTTTTAAAAAAGTGTTTTGTGATCCTATTTCCCAAATTAAGGCTACACGCTACCCTTTTTCAAAAACATTTTTTGGAGAAAGTAATATTAAAAGTAACTTATGTATTGTTTTCATACTATATTATTAAACTGATTCTGAAAATAAAAAGACAATTTATCGAGTCCTTATTTTAAAATTTAAAAAAGTTTAAAATTTTTGAAGTTTTTTAAAACTCTTATAAAATACACAATTTTTGAAATTTTTTAATTATTTTGAGTGATTTATATTTCATATATTATTGCAAACAAAAGTTAATATGGATTTGAAAATCTGTTTCCTTGTTGATTTTTAATAATTATTTTTCTAGCTAAACCTGGAAAAAACACAAATTTTTTTAAAATATTAACTTTAATATTTTTTAAAAAAATAACTAGGGATCCCAGACCTAAATCCATCCTAATTTTTATAGAACACATATATCTAAGTATCTATAAAAAAGTTTCAAGACTCTATCTTGAACAGAAAAAAAGCCTTAGGGATTAGAAAACACTTGCATCTTCAAAAATAAAAGTCTGAGAAAAATTCATTTAAAGTTTTTAAAGGCAAAAAACAAAAACTAATAATACTTTCAAAGCTCTAAATTTTTAATATATTATTTAAGTACTTATATAATATATGAAAACACTACTTTAATTAAATATGATGGCAAATATTTTTATTTATTTAAAATATGTTTTTGCAAAATATCGATATAGCATTTGTTACGATGAGATTATTTAGCTTAAAGTTAACATAATAATTTCACAAAAGTTTTAAAACACAATACACTTAGAAAAAATAATTATGATATAAATAAAAGTTTAAAAAAAGTTAAAAACAACCAGGATTGTACATAGCACCTAATTTTTTTTGAATTTTAAGTCGACGCAATTTAGCAAGTTTTATTTTTTTCTGCACAACTTTAAAATTTGCAGATTTTCTTTTCTTTCTGAAATAGATTCTCCTACAATCAGTAAAGTACACTAAATGTTCTGATGACAAACTTGTTACAAATTCAATTAGCATCCTGAAATGTTTTTAGAGCTTTTAATGTTCCAACAATAAATTCAGGTATTGCACCCGACATGGCAATCAACACACGACTCCTAGAAGCTGTATTTTCTTTGGAATATTTGTTCCATATCATCGAATGTAATGCTTCATTAGAATTTTGATTCAAAACTTTGACACACGTGCTTAATAATTCAGTTCATCCTAATCGTTGATAAATCGGCAAGATTTTGGGCAAATATTCTTTGTTGATTGGTATTTTTACCCAATCTTTGTGAATACCTAATTTTTTTCCACGTGCTAATGATGACTGATAAAAACACCAAGAGTCAAAGAGCAAGATTGTGTCCCGGAAACTAATACTCTCAAATAATATACTTTTTATAAAAGTATTTATTATTTCTTCGAAGTAATGCATGAACTTTGATGGAACAACGAGTGTTCAAACAAGATATCCCAGAGGGGCGGTGGTATATTATTTATACCGGGTCTAAAAAATCAGGAAATAAATAAAAATTAATTTTACCACTTGATATTGTGTCTTTTTAACATTATTAATTCATATCAGATGAATTTTAACTAAAATTTAATGTTTTTTATATACTGCCCCTCAAAGAGTTAAACTAATATATTTTTGTTTTTTTTATTATACTTATATTAGAGCTTATCATACTTCTCATGACACAATTTCAAGATCTTTTTAGAGACATATGAGATTAATATTTAAAAGTGTATAATCTAATGAAAGTCATTATATTAAAAGAATCTAAAAGATAAAATTTTGCGGTAATATTAACAAGAAATCTAATTAAAATTTACAAATATTTCTCCAATGTATAAGTAATTATTTTTATTTTTTGATCACAAATTATTTGAATCAATAAATGTTTGATGTGTAATGGAAAAAGAAAATAAAAATATGTTTTTTGTTCTTTAAGGTAATTTTAAATGTTTAAAATTTACAAAAGCATGTATATTCATAAAAGTTTTCAATATTTCGTTCGGTTACAATTCCTTGCAATAGAAACTAACCAGTAAATAACGGTGTAAAATCATATTCAAAACAAATACTATTAAAAAAAGAGAAAGCATTTTCGGTGCTTTAATGTCCTTATTCAATAAAAATTATCTAGTTAAATGATATTTTCTATAAAATCAAAAGAAATTATTTATATTATCAATTGACATATTTTTTTAAAAAAATGTTCTAATTCACAAATTTCCTTTGAAAATTTGCTTTTATTTGCAAAACTAATTTAATTACTGCTTTGTTTTTTATTCTCATAAAAAATTACTTACATATATATAAGAACTTTTTACTCATCTACTGGCATAAGACTAATTACATATTTATTTACAAAGTGTTTTTCATACGTCTAAATTCTGGTTCTTCAATTACAAAATTTGATCAAAAAAACCAAGACCATAAATTTGTTTGAACCACATCTTTTCAGAATGTAGAATTTCGTAGAATGTGATGCAAGCATATCGTTTCTTTTTTTAAAATGCTGGTTTTCGCATGATTGAAATTATCAGAAAGACTACCATCACTTACAAATTAATGACGAATTTCTTGTTTTTATATAGACAACACTAAATTTTGACTATAAAACATTAATCAAGAAACTAAGCAAATGAAATTTTGAAATAAATTTATAAAAAAAATTTCATCAAATATGAAATTTCATTTCATATATATATATATATATATAATTTTAAAAATTACGTAATAAAAACTACACTTGTTATATTCGTGGTAATTTACATTGCACTGGAGTTCAAAATTAAGAGAATTTTCTGATTTGGTCGATTATGTCTAGAACTACTGGACAGATTTTAAAAAAAATTATGGTGTACATAGGGTTGATATAATACAAAAAAATAACCATCTACAGTTATAATACACCCGCATGATCATATGTAACACTCATAGGACTTCAAATGTATGAAACACCAGTTGCAGAATGGAACCAAAAAAATGGGTTTATAGGGGATATGGTACCCTCTTACAGATATATGGGTCTCCCAACGTGATTTTATGCTAGAAATGAGGGAGTTTGTGAGTTCCTGTTTCAATTGGTCCAACACTGCTTTTCAGATCTTCGAAGGTTCTCGGAAGGGGCTAGCGAATTGCGATTACAAACCCCCAAAGCGTTCCAGGCATGCTCTATAGGATTGAAATCTGGAGATCTGCCTTGCCAATACATCCGGTGAATATTTTCACTTCATAATTTGGAAAAATTTGCCAGAAATTCGTCTACCAGCTGAGCTCTATGTGACCTCACGTTATCATCTATTTAAGAAAATCAGGACCAATTGGACCCCTGAAAGGGCTGATATAGAGTTCCAAGACCTCTTCCATATACCTCTCAAGAGTCACAGTGCCTCTTTAAAACACAAGGAGGTGTTTGCGGTCATCCAAAATTATGCCTGTCCAGACCATCAATCCTCCGCCGCCGTAATGGTCTATTTCTTGGACGTTGGAGGAAGGTAGGGGGTACCTTGTTCTCTCCATATGAAAGTACGGTGATAAGCACTGGTTAGGATGAACCGGGACTCATCAGTGAAGAGAACGATCACCCATTGACTGATGCTTCAATCAGTATGGTCTCTGCATCCTTTTAATCGGACACTCCTTTACTCAGAACTGAGGGGGATAAAACAACAGGTCTGCTAGCAAAAAGTTCTCTCTCATGAAGAATTCTTGAAACTCTGGTTCCTGTGGCCTCATACAACTCATGAAAGACCTGAGAAGCTGTAGCATCCCTGTTACATCTCGATGGAATGGACAAATGGTAATCTTCTCTGGCCGTCTAGGCTCTTGGACGACCTTGGCCAGGCTTTCTCTTGAGGGATCTGGTATCCTTAAGTTGTTTCTATAAGTTAGACACGACGTTCGGAGTTACATCGAATTCTCTGCTAATCTGGATTTGAGACTAGCATGCTTCTAGCCTACCTATAATTCCTCACTTCAATCTCTGTGGAAAAACAGCTAAAAATTAGCCGAAATACACTAGCGAACGAAAAGCGGATTTTGGCACTCGTGCTATTAAAACCTATTTTTCGACTAGTTCCCCCCCTTCATACACGAATATGCTTATGTATTCGATGCACAAGATTTGCATCTTTGCTTTGAAACAGTATTATATATTTCGTTCTATTCTTGTCACGAAATTGTACAAAATCTTAATTTTGAACAGCAGTGTAGTATTGGCCCATCATTCTACCTGAAAATATGCTTTCAGTTTCAACCTTATTATTTCGCAAAAAAGGAAGTTCATAAATGGGGGGAGTTAAGGAAGTGTTTTTTATTTTGCTGCTTGATGTGAGAAAAAAATATGTTATAATGGGAAAGAACTTAACTATTCACAAAGTAAGAGAGAAAATCATCCAATAAATATAACATGACTTATTTCTCTTGATATATTAAATATTTGAAATTTTAAATATTTGTAATGATATGTGTCCAGCAGAACACAAGCAGAAATAGTTTTTGGAAGAACTCTATAATAGAAATCCCACGAAATATCTAAAGCTCCTATGCCATTGTGCCGCTGAGACAACCACCTAGTGATACGTTGTCGCCATGATCATGGACAACGGGGGTTTAATTAGAAATCGTCGTATCTAGGCTGTTCAAATTCATAATTGAAGGGTCCATAAAAGGCCGTTGCGCACATAAGGCTTAAGAATGCGGTTGTTCTTTTGAGAGAAAAGTGTGTTTTCTTTCTCTTTATACAGTCCTACTTCTCTCCCTGAGAACGTTTTAATAACCAAGATTTGACGCATACACTCACTCACAGAAATTCGACAAAAATGTAAGCTATTTTATCAGACACTGAACAACACTCTTACGTCAAAAACAAACATAAACCCACACATACATATAGCGGTATTCATTGGCTTTCTTCCTTGCGGTTATTTCTTATATACCTCCCAGGTATGTACAATTGTGTAATTGTTCATTTTAATTTCATTAATTTCAAAAAATCTAACGAATGCACCCAAAACTGATATTTTCTTCGAGTTACACTAACTTTCATTGTATTCATCTATGTTCTCAGCTACTCTGTTTATTATACGATTCCAGTTGATCTAATTCATCTGAAAACTTATATTTTTAAAATAAACAATCAATCTGACAGAAGGACTCCGCATCTCTACCAAAACCACACCTGAAGTTCTGTAACCGTGACTGACAGATGGACAAACTGCAAAAATGGAGCGAGAATGAGATCAATTCTCCTACCGATGGAGGTTCTGTCAGGTTGAAGATAGAATTACTTATTGCTCTAATTGGAATTTTCGCAGTTGGGTTCTAAACTTGAAAATTATTTTTGATATTTATGTGTATTTGGCTATGACAGACCATTTAAATTATTTTAACCAATTTTATTTAAATTGTGGATGTTTCAAAATAAATTTTGTTACCCTAATTCAGTGGACATCTATGTTTCCACAACGTATCAACAGTTGGATAAACTCATTTATAGTGAAATGCATTGTTTAAATAAATTTTCGTGATCCATTAGCAGCGTTTTGATACCTCCTTCTGAATAATTTTAAAATAAAACCTTTTCAATACCCCAACTTTTAAAAATTTATAACACAAATTTAAATTAACATAGTGTATATATTTACAAAAATGAATTTAGGATTACACATTGTTGCAATAAAAGTAATAAATTATATATATTCTAGAGATATACTGGAAATCTCTCTCATAGGTAAGATGTGATGAATATGCATATAAATATACAATAAGAATACTAAACAGAGTAAAAACCTTTCATTCTTTCTTCAAGTTACACTATATTACAGGCAGGCTTTGTAACACACCGTCCAAAAACTCTGCACATCAGTCTCACATACCTAAATATCATTTGGACTTATCAAGCTGCGCGCTTGGGCAACTAAATTCTATCAAAGACTAATCTCCAGCAGTTCACGGAAACGTACAAAGGCGCTTGGGAAACAAATGGTTTAACAGCATGCGTTATAAAGGGAATTATTCCAGCGAGAGTTCGAAGGGGGAACATTGCATAAGCAGGGAGAGGCAACTTGAATATTCCTGGAGCGATTTATAATTGAAAACCCAACGACTGCGCTTAGCTTTAGCAGTTATGGATAATATAGCTGCTGGTAGAAATGATCGCCATGAGGATTGTTAGCTATACTTTAATACAGCATCCCAGTCCATAATGTCTTTATTTCAACTGTAAAATCGACACTCTACATCACCAACAACCCACTTAATATAGGGAACATAATTACCTGCAATGAACAGCTCAATTTATGTGGAGGATTTATCATTCATATGACGGAGAACATTTCAAATTAGATTTTAAGAGAGCTGGCCTGTGCATATGGTAATTCGATATTATATGAATTTAGCAATTGTTACTGTGAATATGCTGAGTAGCATAAAAGCAAAATAACTATAAAAGAACAAAAATATGGTAATTAATTTTAAAATATTAATATTTAAAATGTTCAAGCTAATTAGTATTGAATTTTAATGCTACTCGAAAAAGGTATTGCTTAAGCCTAAAAATTTTTTACATAAGTGTGATTTTATTATAAGTTATTAAATTTAACAAAAGCAAAGAAAAAAAGTGTAATCTTAGACATTCGATTTAAGAAAATGAGATTTTTTAATAGAATAATAAATATTTTTCTATAAAATAATAAGAAATGTTATAAGTATGACATAAGTAGAATAATCAAAACAATTCTATTTATATTCATACCATTGATTTCCATCATTTATAAAATATAAAATTCCATAAAAGATACTAGTTTTTTACCATTTATTACTCAATAAATTCTCTTAATGGACTTTTGCCTTCACTTTGTTATGAAATTTATTTAAGAAATGAAGAATCAATTTAAATACTTAATTAAAAATAAAATATATTGAAGAAAATATAAAATTAGTAATGAAAACACAATTAATTTTATTTTAAAAAGTTTTCTTTACAAAATCAAAATTTTGAAAAGCGAGTCCTCTTTAACAAAATGAACCATAATTTTCCATGTCATTTAAATTATATTAAAATAATTTAGTTCATAACAAAATAAACTAATATTAGAAAATGTGTTTCAATTTCATTCATTTGACTTCGGCTTTTTATTTTGCATATTTTTGTGTATAATTATGAGTAAAATAGTTAAATTGTGGTACAACCTTTTCAAGGAAAAAAATTCTGAATTATTTTTAAATTAAATGAAACAAAAAGTATAGAAGTAATAAATTTCTTTCACTTATACATATAATTGTCAGTTAAAATGAGCAAATAAGTTGTAACTTCAAATCTGCTTAACTCAGAGCAGTTCTTATCTATTTTTGACATTAATGCGTCTTTCGCAAGCAAAAGGAAAATATTTCAAATAAGTTTATTCTTAATATTTCCCTTATAACTGAATTTTGTATGCAATACTTAAAGCTTTTTCAAATCGTATCTTTTGATTAAAATCTCGCTTTTCCTTCCTATTCCACTGCTTTAAATATTTTAAAAGCCCATAATTCTCCAGTCAAGAGTATCTTATCATCTTTCAGAAAATCATTTGTAAACTACAATAATAGCGATTCTCAAACATCTCAATATATTTACAATTTTTTTTATAACTATTAACTCAGTTCAGTTATAAATAAATAAAAGAATAATGTTATTGTTAACACATTTTTCAAATTCATTAACTGAAGTCAAATAATTTAAATATAAAACTGAATGTTAGAAATTAACTTTGAGGAATAATTAATAAGGAAATAAATTCTTCAACACTTTGAAACGAAAGTGTGTATTAATGCCGAATTACTTCGATTTATAAGGAAGGAAAGCATCCGAATTTGTTTGTACTAGAAACATGAATTACATTCATAAATAAAACGAACAAGAATTTAACAGATTAAAATTTTGAATGTAAAATTGAATTCCATTTATCTACATTTCTAAAATATGTAATATATGTTAGATTAATAATCAAATTACTTCAATTTTTATAACACAAAAATCTTAGTTGAACAGTAATAAGCAGAAACAAAAAATTAGATTTTTGATGCGGAAACTTTCTAAAAGCTTCAAAGAATATCTTTAATTTCAAGATATTAATTTCCAAATAGTTTGATAGTAGGATTTTAAAGTAAATAACAGCCTTAAAATCTGTATTCTTAGTTATTAAAAGAAAGGTGTTATTCCGAATATAGACTTCCTTAAATTAAGAAAAATATCTAAAACACAATGTGAAACCTAATGACAATTTTTTCTATTATCCATATAAGAAAATTAGGAAATCTAAATTATAATTAATATATGGTCACTAGTGGTTTGTTTGCGTTCAAATTGATTAATGATCGTAATCAATTTCAGTAAAGTTGAAGTAGTAAGTGCTAATAAGAATTATGAAACAATATTACAACAAGGCAAAAAAATACTATTTTTTGCCTTAAAATGAGAAACATTTTTCATTTATCTGCTTTTAATGTTAAATGAAAATCTCAGATTTTGTAATCCTTTTATCGAATTTAATGCTATAGGAAAGTATATTGAGCTGCTTTAATCAAGAAAAAAAAAGAAAGAAATACACGCTATACAAAAAGCAATAAAGTTATGTTCCTCCGATATACCCAAGGGAAAAAGATAATTTTTTAAAAAAAAAAGTTTTGAAAAATTATCAAATGTACATTTGCACAGTAACAAAGAGTGCAAGAACAGGGAAGCAAATAAGCTAATAATAAATACAAGGATAAGGTTAAAAATAAAGTACCAGGCTTATCCAAGTCTAGAGAAATTCGGTTATACCATAACTCAGGGGAGTTACCATAAAAGCTGAAGACCATTAGTCATCATTTTAACGTTATCCGAAGCAAGAATCTTTCATGTCCCAAAATGTTTAGCGAAGCGAAAAGAAAATAGAATTTATTTTTCACTTTTTGTTTACCCGCATTTATTCTATTTTAGGTTACACGCAACTGAAACAACAAGTATTTTTATAAATTATTTTATGGGTTTCCTGTAGGCTGCAATTTGAAAAAGAACTTATTATTGATATCTATTTTTTAGAGCTAATATAATTCTAGTTTTCAAATTTGAGTCACATTTAAATTTCATCTGTGAATCAAAACGAAATAGAGAACTACAGATATAATGACGTTTTTTTTTGCAGTTTAGTAAGAGAAGAACACTTCAAATAAAATAATTTAAAATATTCAATGATTCATTTTCAGAAAAACATTTTATTTACTATAGTTGAATACTTAGAAGTATATATATAATAAGCTTAACAAGGAATATTTGTATATTACCAGAAACAAATTAATTTATTTTATAAGCTAAAGAAGTGTACTGTTCATTTTTTTTCTTGAATTCCCTCCAACTTGTTATGTGTAGCAGAATTCAACAATCGATCCTATTGTTTGTGAAGTAAAGATACACAGAAATATGCTGTAGTCTTACATAAGCAGTTTAAAACTTAATAGTGATCCATACCTTAAGACTTAACTACTTCACAGACATTAATCTAAAATATTCATAACTTATTAAATAAACATTATTACTCATTCTAAGTAGAAACATAGATAATAGATGGATATTTTTATTGACGAGTGCTGAGTGAACATTAAACAAACAAAAAAACTTATTAAAATAGACTCTAACATAACAAATTCTAACCCATTATTAAACGTCTTTGGATTACAAAATGACAGATTTACTTAGCGCAGACTATTCATTCGTGTTTTTTATACGTTTACCATTTTTCAGCTTTATTGTAAATAAATTACTTAGAATATATAATATACAAATTGATGTTTTCTTGGAACTATTGTAAATCTTTATATTAAAATTAAATAAATTATTAAGGGTTTTTTGTAAATTTAAGAAAAATAAAGATTCAAATTAGTAAAATAAGCTTCCGAAATGATAAAATAGACGATAAGAATGTCATTTAAGAAAGGAGATTTATTTTTCATAAATATAGAAGCGAAAATACTCTCTATAATAAGTATTCTAACTGATTAGTATATTCAAAATGCATGCCTTTGAAATTTAAAACTTTGGTATTAGTAAGCTGATTATTATAGTACTTACCTGGTAGACTGATGGTCATGGCTTTAAGAATTTTCTGTCGAAAAGTTTCACTTAAAGGACGCGTGAAAATTATAAACACATTTTGGTAAGATATTTTTCATCTTGGATGGAAAGTGACTTTGTGATTTCCAACTTAAGTGATATCTAAATACCTGTAAGAAATTTAATGCGCTTTTAAATTTACAAAAGTATCTTAAATGATAGGATAATGGAAAGTAACCAAAATGATACCAAATTGTTCTTTATTCTATAAACAAGCCATGGTGGTTTTTAAATAAATTTTCCTGAATGAATTCAACTAATGTTTTGTTATTTTAAAATTTTATTTTAACTTTACATATATTTTAATGAAAAAAATGGTTTTCAAATACTGATGTAAAAAAACACAGTTTGTTTTAGTGCTACTTCAAACTAAAAAAAATGGTCAAAAATGTGTAATAGAAATTTTTAGATTCTTTAAACTCTTTCTAAAAGAATATTACGTAATGTCGTATTTATTAACTAAAGTGTAAAAAGAATGTATACGTCTTCTTTCGTATATTATCAAGGGAATTTAATACGAATCACCTTCTTAAACGAAGCGAAACTTGAAATTAAAGTAACAAATGTTTATCCTCATTTTGTGGAATAATACTTAACCACATTTCTCAAATTGTTTCTCAAATTTAACGAAACTAATTTAACTTTTCCTTCTCCACCTCAATAATTCAATGAAAAAATCAGTCACTTCAAATAATAATAAACAAGATAAATATAAATAAAAATTCTCATTTCATTACTGAAACGGTAAATAACTGAAAAATTACGACCACTTCATATTAATTCGAAAAAACAATATTTGCATTCTGCGTTACATTCAAAATTATAAACGTACAAATAAAATTCAAAATGTTCTATCATGAATAGAAAATTAATAGTGAAAGGTGATATATAGGTGCATGCAGAGTGACGTTTATGTTTCGGTAAGTATAATGAATATGTATAACACATATTCATTAATATCTTAACTTCTCGACGAATGTTATCTAAATGTTTAGTTTATTTATTAGAACCTCTAAAAAATACTTAAAATAATGAAAATTACAAAAAGTACTGGAACAATAAAATTTGATAACAAATAAGAACGATAAGATATAAGAAACTTTGTATGTAATTTTTTTTCATTATATCACTCGAGTGAAAAATTTCAGAGATATAAATTCCATACATTTATCACAAAAAGTAAATATGCACCTCACAATAAAATCCAAGGCATTAACACAGTAGTATAATTCTGAAACTTCCAAGCATGAACAGAAATCATTGCAATTGAAATGGAATACAACATCAAACGAAGTACGAACAAGAAATGTACGGTTTCATCGTATATAGTGATGACCTTATCACTCAGAAACGTAAGCAAAATCTCATCATACAGAGAAATTGTTCCTCAGACATGTCACAATGAATTCAGAACTCCGTGAAACTTCAATTTTCTTTTGGAATACAATTTCGTATTTTTGTTTGAAATACTTTCATTTCTTTCAAGCGAGAGTAAATAAATATCTATCTGGATTTTGAAGTCTAGTTCTTTTCGTTGTCGGCAGCTGAACATTTCTTTTTTCGAAGAGAAAGAAAAAGCATATAATGGGTAAAAAAGTTATCTCTACTTTATATGAAAGCAGAAAGAACTCATGTGACGAAAGCACATGTGAATGAAAACAACTCAATTTTTTTTTCTTATAATGTAGAACTGGAAAACATTTTCCATAGAAATCATCGAAAGAGTTCTATTTTTATATCTGAAGTGTTAAAATTGACAAAACAGCTTTTTTTGTCCTCCATAAATCCAAAAAATTAATTATTTTATTTTTCAAAAAAATAAATTTTCTCGTAAAAGATATGCGAGAAAACATCCCTCCCATTTTTTGATTTAGTCGAATTATTTTTATTAATCCTATTTCTTGCTGAAATTTATATTTGTATGTACTGTACTGTATTGCAGACTATTAATTTAATAAAGATGACTTGTTTTCAGGACATCACATTTATTTGCGCACATCTTTTCAAACATAAATTACATACACTATTTACACAAGCTACACTACTTTTTCAACGTTCGTCTTTTCCTCTCGGAGCCAAACTCAATTCTCTATTCAGATCCTTTGCCAGTAAATTATCTAAAATCATAAATGAAATATGGTGTTGCCAAAAAAATACATCTTAATAAAGAATATTGAAACAGTTATCACTTTAAGTTTAAATCGTTTGCTTTTAAAAGTTGAATAGATAATATTTTTTAAAAAAAAGTATCACATCAGATTAAATCGTTTGCCTTTAAAAGTTGAACAGATAATATCTTAAAAAAGTATCACATTAAGATTAAATGTGTCTCAGTACGTACGTTGAAAGTATATACATACATTCGCATACAGACACACACGCACGTGTACACATGCATGCCCGCACACACACACACGCACGTGTACACATGCACGCACGCACGCACACACACAAACATATATATACATTTGTCTTATATGTTATATTAAACATAGTGTGTAAGCACTTGAAATAATTATATATATTTAATAAAAATATGTAAAACATTATTTTTTTGGCAAAAAAATATGCTTTTTCAGCTTGAAATTTTCGGCAATTTTTTTATATTATCCATCATTTCATTCCCTTTACTATTCTAATGCTCTTCTTTATAACTATGTATACTTGTATTGATGCTCCTTAATCCAATCATCTCTGACTTTAAATTAAATAGCGGTATATTTTGTCTTGATTTCTCTACCATATACATGTCATAAAATAAATTTAAAAACATGAAATCTACCTTTTTGATCTAAAATGTACTAATTACAACACAAAATCTGCAGATATATTTTCTTGTAAATCTGTGAAATTGTGTAATATTTTGTCACTACGGCACTCATATTTAATGTTGATCGATTTTTTATGTTAAGCATTTCCATGAATTAAAAGGGTTTTTGCTGTGTAATGAAATTTTATGTTCATGCTTTTTGTTACAATTAATTACAATAAGGATTACAATATTACATTTAAAATATTTTATTGGTTTGCTAAGCTCAAATGATCTTGCTAAATTTTTTTTCACGGATTTGTGAGTAATTTGTTTGACACTTGAAAGTCACAGGTTGAATAATGGCCGAAATATAGATTTTGATTCGAATGAACTAATACAAATATGCACAATGGATATTGAGACCTAGTGACTACATTCTTCTGAATGATAGCTTACTTTATCGCCATTTTGGGGGAAAAATTTATTTAATGGTATAAAACTGGCTAAGATACTCACACTAAATTAAATATATGGATAACCTAAGCTTTAGAACAAAGAAGTTCTTGTGTGTGTGAGTGTGTGTGTGTGTGTGTGTGCGCGTGTGTGTGCGTGTGTGTGTGTGTTTTATTTATTTAATTAATATTATATTAGAACTGTTACTGATGTGGAATCGCCATTCTGAAATACGCTCACATAACAAAAATGATAAATGAACTGATAGCTTACTCGCTTAACTTTCCGATCACCCTAAAGAATGACCGTAATCAGCTGCTACCCGTAGATACGGTATAATAGCTCCCTTCATACCACACAATGACCTTTGAAAGAAATATGTCTCGAATTCGTGACCTGTTGAACAAAACATTTTTGCACTGATAAACAAGCTGCTATGGCATTGTTTCTATTTAACAATTCTTTTAATGTTGTTTAATGATTATTACACAATTGATATTATTTTGAGAATTGAAGTTTTTAAAAATATTTCTTAAATTTTTAAGCGTTGTATCCTTTCAATATTGAAACAACTAATCTCGTTTACTTTAGTACTAAAACTGTTCTTATTGTTATTACTTATTATTTTTATACTTATTTAATCTTCCCTTATATTATTGCCTCAAAATATCAGAGCAGTTGAAATGAAAATTTTCACTACAAACATTATGGATTATAATTTTTTAATATTTTGATCTAAAAATAATAAATCTTGCCTCAATGTACAAATATAAGATAAATCTTAAAAAAATTAACGTTAAACTAGGTCTTTCAAAATTCTAATAATATGAAATTGTTTATTTTATTCATTCTTATATACCGGATTTAATAAGTGATTATGGTAGAAAATAATCACTTATTAAATACAGTCTACTTATGTACATTAGTAGATTAAGATTTTTAAATTCAGCTCCCAATTTAAAATCAACAAAACTATGAACCAGTTAAATTATTTTAAAACAGTTTTTTTTTCAATAATACTACATAAATCAGTATATTTAAAATAAATCAAATATGGATGTAACTATGTATTCATAATTATAATATCTTAAATGTTCTTTCATAGCATTATCGGGAAATTACACTCTTTATACATATCTATGGATTAAGCTAAATATTTAATGCAGAAAATTCCACTGAACCAAATGCGAATTATTTGAATGCAAAATTAAAATTCATCTGAAAATAAATGTTAGTTAATAATGTAAATACTTTAATTTCTATGTCAAATGAGTAAACAGATGGAATTTTTGAGCTCCCCATCTAAGCATATCCGCAGTGTTAAAAAAAAAGACAAATTTAATTTCTAAGGTATAATATCAATTCGGATTTGATTCTAACTATCCATTTAGTTCCAATACCTCACATATAATGTTTCATAGTTTTAACACACTGTACAGAATAGATATTTAACCAAATCAAATAAAGCTAGGCTATCATATCGAAAACTCGCTCAACGTTCGAATTTTAAATCGTAGCCATGCCAACATTTCAAAGGTAGAACTGTAGCAAAGCCGAGAGACGAGATTGCATCCGCTGAATATTGCATTATTCACAGCACTAATTTAACATTCTCAAGGAACCAACATATAAAAGGGTATATCAATGATCCTTTCAATCATTAATAAACCTGTTACAAAAATGGATCCAAACTCAGAGTGCTGGACTTCTATTCAGTTATGTAACTGACGACAATGTTTCTGTTGGTGACGGATTCTCTAATTGGAATCTTGCTTATTGGAGAATAATTATTTCCTCGTCGAATTCAGATTCCCTAGAGGAGTCCAGTAGGGTTAGAATCCCTCCTCTGGGATACTAACCACATTGTCGTCTGTCGTAGAACATGGCAACCTCTAAACATGGTCTAGGGTATTATATTACCTGATCGCAAGGTTTAATCTGGTAGCCTTCCCTTGACATACAATAGTACGTCAATAAATCAATTAAGTTGTACACTTTATCGTCTATCCTCATCTCTTACGGAATGCTGATTTTACATTTCAAAAGGATAATTCCAAGATGAATACGAGAATAATTTAAACTGGCTCCCTTCAGGCTTATTAAATACACCGAATTTCATCACCAGATTTCTTCCCAATGGAGTACGTTTGGGATGTGAGGAACATTAACTGCCAAATATTCCTACATTTTACTCGTATAACTAGATAATTAAAGTAAATTTGATTTGAAATTCCATATGGAATATTCGCAAATAGTTACCAATCGGGACAAACTGCTCTCTCAAGAACGAGAATTGTAACATTGATTTAAAAAAATTATTTTTACCGATTCCTTCTTTATGTCAATTTTATTATTTGAAATAAAGTTGTGTTGATTTTCATTTTAAAGAGACACCGAATTGTTAAAAATATTGATTGTTACTTATACGCAATTAATTGTTTTAATTTTAAGTTCTTTTGAGTGTATAACTACCAGTAATTACATGCACAAAAAGAATATTCTTCTTATCATGAGTGGTAGTCATCAAATGTATATATAGCATTATCATGAAAAATATACTAAATAAAATATTACATATATATATATATATATATATATATATATTGTTTCGTCATTATGAGTAGATAGATATTTATAAATAGAGATCTATATATAAGTGTTGAGATATTTGCCTAATATTGCAATGCTTACTCGACATCTATATTTCTTTCTACATGTGTACCTGCATTTGTATGTTTTTATCAACATCTGTATCTACATTTCCTAAAATCTGAACTGTTTAGTAGTTAATTAGTAAATGATTAGGTTTGGTACAGAATAATTTGTTGAGTGTGTTATTACTTCTGAGTTTTATGAAACTCTTAAATTTAAAATCACAAGTAATAACAGTATCTACAATTAGAGTAAACTCTATCTAAAAATTTATCTAATTCTCTAAATATTTTAGAGCTTACCAGATTTACATTCCAGGTTTTCAAATTAAGTCTGATATAAGACTGTAAATGAAATAAAAAAAATGCAAATAATTATAAAAAAATTAAATAATTAGAATTTACTTCGCTATTTTAATTTTAGCATGTGCTAACACTTTTTTTCTGTGACGTTTTCAAAACTGTAGAATTGTTCAAACTGAATATTAGTTGGAATAAAGTAAGTGTATTTCCCAGCCCAGATTACACAAAAGCAATTACTATGAAGAAAAGAAAATACCACCTTCAAATACCTAACGCAATTTTACTTTCCCAAGTAAAATGTTCTAAAGTGTGGACACGTTGTCAATATTAACAAGAAAAAGAATAAAAACTGACGAACCTGCTATAAAAATCAACTATTAAATATTATACTAAGAGCAAATAATAAATATTGAAAAAAGACAATAATATTCCTTTAAGATATTTAAATGAAAGCAGATGATAAAATATTAAATTAAGGATATCTTAGAAAAGTAAATGTACCTTATAAGGGTAATAAATGTAATTATTACAATTACAATGTATTGTGATGTCACTCTTTTGAACCTAACATCTTATTGTATGCCCACTTATTTTTGTTGACGCCTTTTTCTTAAAACAACAACATGTTAGCACAAAGTAAAAATAATACATAAGCACTGAAACTAAAATTTCAACTGTCTCTACTATCTTAGCCACCTCTTTAAAATAGACCCCTCTCATAAAGGATCGTTAATTTTTCAGTATTTCTCTTCTTAATTATTTACAATAAAATAATTTTTTAACTGAAAATGTGCAGGTGGCGTGATAAAATAAACTTAACATGTAACACGTTCGTTGAATAATAATTATGAAAATGTGAAACCTTTTCCGTTCTGACGCAATTTTTGTAATGTAAATACGGCCATTTCTGAAAACTGTTATGATAATGTGCATATTTTGTCGGAACATTACAAGCTGCTTAGTAATTCACAAATGTAAATAACTACATAATTGCTAATCAGTTTATTTTCCTCGTTGGACATTGGAATTAAATGTAATTTTTGAAAGATTAAATATATGTCTGAAGACTTTGCTTCAAAAATTATTACATGAACGGTACTGCATATCACCTCAAGCATTTTGCCATCTGTTTAAATATTTATAATAGCTGTGAACATATACGTAAATTAATATAATAGTTATTATCATATAAGTAAATTAATATAATAGCTATTATCATATAAGTAAATTAAAAAAGTAACAAATGAAGAAAGTAAAAATAGAGTATAAAATACTCGTCATAAATATACGATAATATAATTGCTAGGTTTCAGAAGATTTTGACATCGTATTGTAAAAGTGTAACTCAATAAAATCTAACGCTATATATTAATATATAATGTATGTAAAAATGCTAAGATTAATAGACAATTAATAGACACTGAAAAAATAAGTGATAAACAACTTTAATCCAATTGACTGAAAATCGACTATTTCTTCTAAAATATTAAATTTTGTTTCAGAAACTTAACATAATTTAAATAATATGATTGTTGAATAATATTTTTCTAGTGTACTGTCCGAAATTTAATCCATTTACACAGCATATTTTTATAAGAGTATGGTAATGAATTAAATGTTCCACATTCAAATTTTTAAATCATCATGTTACTTCTTTCTTCTTACTTTCAGGATCACTTACACGCTCTTTTTTTTTTAAATATATGGGAAAGAGTTTGTGAATTATTTGTAAAAGGAATTGAAAAATGCATGTCTGACATGCGATGCTAATTTCTTACAGAAATGGTACATTGGATCCCAGAGTTTAAGGTAGAACAATTTTTTTTTATCTAATTTGAAAAGTAATGAACAAGAAATCACAATTTTAGCGCAATTTTCTTTTGAACAGTTAGTTACTGGATTTTATAGAATTTTATTATAAAGTATCAAATAATCATATGTTATTATCATTATAATCATATCAAATAAATAAAAATTTAATATAAAGTAAATAATCACACATTTTTCCAAAATTCCGCTGTTCGTCAAAATGTAAATAAAGTGTATATTTTTATGAAAAAAAATTAATAAATTGATTTTAATCGGTAAAAAAGTGGCTATTTCTGCTTGCAATGCATTTGCGAAATCGATTTTTCATTCATTCAATTAAATTGTTGGACACTTGAATATCAAGCAACGCCCATACATTTAGCAACCCTTGATTCAGCTAGTTTTACAACTTAGAAAGAGAGCAAGGCACATTCAGTCTGATAACTTTTTATCGGATTAATATTCGGAGATTGAACTGGCAATCCAATTCGTTCCTCCTTGATTCTCAATATATTGTTACTCGAATGTTTAAATTCTGATATATTCCCTGTGGAATAGCAGTTACGGAACGAAAGAGCATCTTAATGGCAAAAGGAAAATGTATCTGGAGTTAAGACTGGATACGTGACCATGGCGACAAATTTGGTCACCAAAATATCGCTAAGTTACCAGATTTGAAGATTATTTAGCCTTCTCTGGAGAATATATCTGTAAGCCATTCTGTGGTTCAATTAAATAATACAAAGTACATGTAGACTTTTTGTACAAATGCGATATTTTGATTTGAATTATTGTGTTCAGTGATTATATGATCTTTGAAATTATGTTACTGTATTTTTTATGTGTTTTGAGGATATTGTTCCTGTTAGAAGGAAATATATTATAATTGATAGAGATTCTCAGAATAAATTTACATTTGCTCAGGAATTTAATTGCATGGGCCTGTCATGCTATCGAAAGGCGATCAACCCTATTAATCAGCCTAGAACTATGTGATCAGGTATTATCATTCATTAGGATTGATGTATTTCTTACAACATATGGTGAAGCATTTGAAGTAGCAGAGTTTCATGAAGGAAAACATACAAAAGGAAACTTCTAACCTAAATCACGATTTCACCCACTTTTATATGCGTCTTTCAACTATGCTGGATAGCAATATGAACTGCCTCTTTCTGTTCGGATCTCCTAAACTAAATCATTTTACAAATTGAATAGGAATTTGTCTATCAAGAATATATAAACACACTGTTCATTCCAGATAACGAGCTCACATAGCTAAAAAATAATTTTTAATCAAGGCGAAACAATTCTTAATTTTAGTTTTATCTCTGATATCAACATTAAAGCAACTTAACGAAAAAGGAATTCAATAACATTTAATGAAAATACTTCATATTCAAAAATCATATCTTTGAATGGTTTTTCTTAATTTTCCTAATTAAAAATGGATGATAAGAATTCGAGATCCTTTCGAAAACACAAGAAATTTTCTTTCGTGCCTAACAGTTAAAACTGCTCACTGTTCTAATTCAAAAGACGATTTCTGAGATTTTAATGACTCATTTTTCATTTTTTAATCAATAATGGAGGTTTGATTTAATCTTCGAAAGTTGTTTCTAAATTTCAGAACTCTTTAAAAGCTTTTGTTCGAATTTTATGATTTCATAAGTGCTTCGAAGACACTCGAAACTGAAATTGTTTTTCAAGAACAAAATTAAGGACTTAAAAAGTTTCTGACTCTGATTATTTTAATTCTAGGTTGTTGAAAATTATAAAATGAGAAAATGGAAGCGAAGTAATGCATAAATTAGATACACTCTCTGCGATTAAAAAACATGACACACAAAAATGGTATTAAATTTAAGTGCTATGAATTTTAAAATCGGCAATCTCAGTAGAAAAACTTTTTTCTTCTTTCTTTTTCAAAATTCTTTGTTTTTCTTCTTTTAATCTCGAATAATTAATCCTAGATTTATAAACACTAATTTCAGAGCATAAAAATGCTTTTAAAATACAATTTAATGTTATAAGGCATTTAATATTATAAACTTATTAGTAAAAATTAATAAATTTACCAAACAATGCACTATCGTTGTGATCTTTACATCAATGATTAAATTTAGAAATTTTAGGTTTAAAAATTGTGTATCAAGAGTTTTCTTTCACTTTTGTGTCTTAAAAAAATTCATGATTCTTGTCAACACGTATCATTAAACAATAATAATTTAAGAATTTGTGTGACTTATTTAGGATTTACTAAAAGGATTGGTAATTATAACTTTATTTAGTTTTAAGATTTTCACTTCATGGTTAATATGCCTTTACAAAAATAAATGGAGTTGTATATTCTTTCCCATTATTGTCAGACAGTAACGTTATCAGATAAAAGTTGCCACAGTGGTAAATTTATATAAGAAATTTAATAGCCTAAGCTTTAAATTGGATCAAAAATTTAATTTTTGTAAACCACGAATGATATTATTTTTACTTTGATTATCTTCTATATGTAATAAAAGTAGCAGTCGTAAAGAAAAAGTTTTTTTTAACATTAACATTAAAAGTTTTTTTAACATTTTTTAACATGTTGAGTGATTCCAGTGTTCAGCAATTGTTCCAGAGTCGGAGTTGAAGTCGAAGCCGAGAATTGTTACAAGTTATCGGCTGGTTAAAAATGTGCCCGATGTCAAGATAGTCTTAATGGTAAGACTCCGTTAGATTATTACTGGTAGATTAAGTTAAAATAGTTAAGGCCTTGTCCAGGAGAGCATTTATAATTGTCGTTATACTAGCAACCAAGTAATAAATATTGTGATTATTGTTCTAACGTCTCTTTGATCAACTTATTGGCTTTTAGTGTTAAAACATTGAGTTTAGCTATGGCACAAGAGGCAAACGAATGGGCTGCCGTCACAAATTGATCTAAATTTATAAGCTCTTATATCTTACCTCTTCATTTATCTAGAGCTTTTAGTCAAAAGTAAATTTTTAAGAATTTCAGTTTAATGTAGAGTCTTAAAAGTGTATATAATTACCAATTATGAATAATAATAAATAATTCGGATTATTCTTTTTTTAAAAAAATGAGTTTCAGAGAGAAGTCTTTATCCGAATTATTTTATTTTCATTTATTAAAAAATCATGGAAATTTCATCATACTGATGAAACACTACATAAATGCAACAAAATACTACATATAGGAGACGGCTGACCATATCACATGTGATATAATTGAATTAAATTTTAACATAATAGGTATATAATCATACTGAAAAGTTTTTTTTTTTTTTTGTCTAATGCAAAGACATCATAGTTTTATTACTATAACCTTTGAGGATTATTAAATATTTAATTTTACATAATTTGAAATGTTATTGGATATTTTGAAGGTTTTTTCAAAATGTGTTATTGATAAAACACAATTTACACTATTTTTAAAAGTGATAAACGAGCATTTTTTCGATAAAATACGTGTAAATAAAAAAAAAAAACTAATAGTTTTCGTGTAACCTGGTAGAATATCTTTGAGCAATACAAGAAATCATAAATTAGTTAGGTTCAGTCATTGCGAATACAATGAACGTTGAAAGCTATAATTCAGACCCAAACTCAATCATATTTAAATAATAGCTATAGGTCAAATGAGAACGAGCATTACTTAAAATTTTATTTTTAAGACTTTATTTCAGTTTATTAATTTTGTCAAAGAGGAATTTTTCACTATACATCATACTTTACAACAACTTTATCCAATGGGCCATTAGCTAGATAAGATGAACTTTATATCGTCATGAAAAGAATTATTTTTTCTTGAAATATGCTAATTCGTCAAAAAGAATGTATTATTTTCAATCATTTCTCCTTTCAGTAATTTAACGAACAATTTATCAAAAACATTCAAGAAAATTATAACATCGCCGTCACTGTACTGTAAATTTAAATCTGTTAAATCAAATATTGTAGTATTAATATTCCATGAGATTGTTACATATGTTTAAAAAGGTAAACGTGGACTCCTATTGTTTATTGTAGTGTACTTCTATCGAGGTCGGTGTTGCTTCCATTCAGTCATGGATTCCTGTCCTAATTCCACTAAACATCTGCCATACAACGGGATTGATGTATGTTAAATTTTAAAGCGCTCCCTTTTTGCCAGATATGGAAGTTTGTTGAGTGAATAAAAGCTCAAGCGTCATCCTCGTCACTTGTCCAAGATTCAAAATTTCAAGTTATTTCGTCAATAGAGCCCCGTGTTGCTTCAATGGGAGACGTTATAAAACAAGCAATCAAAATCTTTTTAAAGAGAGTTATGTTTGAAAACATCAGGATGTTGCCAAAAATAACGTTGACCTGAAAGATAAAAAAAATTTGTTTCCTTGTAGTGGGGTAAAAACATATCACAAAAATTTATTCCAGGAAAGAGAATGGTTTCCCCTTTCATGTTTTACTTACGCCCTAAGAAATCAATAACATGAAAGTTTTATATTATTATGGCCTTATGTTTTTTTTTTTCCCTTTAAGAAAACTCGCATTGTTGTTTGAGTCAGATAAAAGACTTAACATTATAACGCGCAGAAAATTTTTCTAGAACTCAACTGATGCTAGGTACTTTTTTATTTCATTTTTTCAATAATATGAGGGAGCAAAGTGTAGCAAAAATGATAAAAAGAAATATTTTCGAAGCAGAGTTTAAGTTTTAAGAACTGCTATCTTTCAAAAGTCTCATTTTTTAACTATGTTATGTTGGCCTATGTCACATTTTTGTAACTCTAGAATGGTTTGTGACTTAGAAAAAACTTATCTTTTAAATTTATTAATAAGTATTCTACACTTGCCTTCATTAAGAAATTGATCCACTTAATAATGTGAAATGCTAAGAACTTCAAACCTAATTCATAATATTTATTTAAAATATCTGCTTCTTAAAGTGTATATTACTTATTTAATTTATTTGTATAAAACTGATTTTATGATGATGTGGAAATACTTTAGTACTTCTACACAAAAGGATGTAACTCAGTGTCATTTTAATGTTTCTTACATTTAAGAAAAGCTGAAATTTTAATTGAGTTTGCTGTGAATTTACTTTAACATGCGTTATTTAAATTTAACATGCGAAAATTTAACATGCGTTTTTTTTTCCTTTAAATTTTAATATATGCCTTATTTGCTTTATGTTCAAACACCAAACAGATAAATAGATGTAATAGAATGGATAAACTAAAAATGAAGTAAATTGTGCAAATAATAAAAATATTTAGAACTGTTTCTTAAAAATTTAAAAATCAGTATTTTAAAAGAATGACATTGTCATTTATGTATTTTACTTACCTTCAGTAAATAAATATAAAGAAAACTAATCAAAATGATTATTTCATATCTAAATGTTTTGCATCCTAAAAATGCGGGTTTTAAAATAACAGTAAAAACTCTCCCCAAAAGTAATTCAAAATTGTAAAAGAATGGTTGAATAACAGAATATGAAGAACTTTCTATAAGTCATAAAAGAAATAATAGAATTATCCTGTCAAGAAAAACATTCTTTTTGTAATACAAATAAATATCTTAACTCACAGTAGTTATCCTAATAATACACTGTCTGAATAAATAAAGACTATAATTAATCATATATTAATTTAAATGATATTATTTCAATATGAAATCACGCTATAAATATTTTCACGTGCAAAAATGAATAAAAAGTAGTGCAGTATATCAACTCTTTTGGAGAATAAGACACAGGATGTGGGAAAACAAAATATAATTATAAGTAATGATTTGATTTTAGAAATCATTAAACGTATAATTGGTTCGACTAATATGCAGGGTTATTCAAAAGGAATCCATTGATTTTAAAACACTATATTCTTATAACTAAATTGCATAATGTAAACATAAATTCAAAGGGAAATTATGAAAGTTTTTTTGTGAGTGTTTTCTATATAACTTTTTTGAGTTACACGCGTATTGTCAATTCGTTATTTAAATTCCTACCAAACACATTGAAAAATGTCAGCGGTAATTGATTGTCTAGGAGCAGAATTGCGTCATTTAAGTCAAATAACTGTGTGGATAATGGTGGTGCATACACTTTATCTTTTGCAAATTACCAAAGGCAGAAATCGCATGGGGCCATATCAGATGACTTAGGTGTCTAGTTGTGTAACATGAAATAATCTGGTCCACTTCAACAGATACAAATGCGAGGTATCTAAAGCAACATTCGTGAATAAGCTTCACGAAGAACACAGAAGGATTATCTATTGTATTCACAATTTCCAACTTCTTCCTTTTTTTTCTTTTTTTCCATGTATTACTTATCATTTTATGTTGTTTATTTTTGAAAATACGGAATTTTGAAATCAGGTGATTTATTTTGAATTACCCTGTATTACATATTGATACACGAAGCAGAAGGTTACCAACTTTGTCTTGTGTTTGTAATGTAACCTGTAGCTTAAGCCTATTATATATCATTACACAGAAAATAGTTGAATGAAATGGACCATATAAACCATCTAAAGAATTATTTTCTTTATAAAATAGTGAATTATTTCAAAAAGATTTTTATTCACCTACATATTATGTGAATCGGCCTATAACACTATATTTATGAAAGTATTTTATGTGTTTTTCAATTCTTAATATTTTGTGGGCGTTTGGTTAATTTTTCACGTACTCTTCTGCACCATTTCAAAGGATAAAATTCTTTATCCGTTGAATCCCACTAAGACAAGTTAAGTACCTGTTAGAATTGATACTTCCAACCGAAGACAGATATACAATATCGTTGTATTCTGACACAGCAAATAGCTTTGCAAAATGATTTCCTTTTTAAGTGTACGAAGACTTATAACGGAACCAAATGATTGACATTATCTACTTCTGTATCACCACATGTCAACGATAAAGTAATAAATTTTCCAAATATAAATCGTTATTTTGTATTGAGATAATAACTTGGGATTTCGGAGATTTTTTACAGAATTCTGACAAGAAAAATGGAAGGAGTATATTTTTTTCAGTTTGGATTTATTTTTCTTGCTACATATAGTGTTAGGACCCCAAAGGTATTGTGATTAACCAATGAGGTAAGAATGTTACGCCGATAGATGGCGCTGTGACAAGTAAGACCAGATTGTTGCAAGATAACACATTTTGTAGTGAGTACACATTGAGTTGTTCAATAAAGATGTTGTGAGTGATATAGCGCTCTTAATTGCACTCTTAATTTGGAGTTTAGACATTCCCCACAAACAATAAATGGGTTGGTGATTGTACTTAACATATAGTTTACTGAAAGAATAGCTGAATAATAATAATTTCGGTGCCCTGTGATAATGCGTTTTTCAATTCCCAATTAATCACATTATAATATCTTAGTATTACATGATATACAGATACTTTGCATTTAACCAACTAGATCTTTCAGAATTGGCGTAATTTGAATTACGGCTTAAAGCCCCAATAATAGATGTTTGTGCAAATTTGTATTATTTCTGTACTCTATTTTTTGAGGAATAATAATGAACAAGTTATTTGTTGTAAACTGAATTTTTTTTTTTTTTTTGTCCTAGGAAGTGAATTATTTCTAGGTATTTAAATAATTATACTTCTTAATTATTTTTGAGACCCAGTCATGTATCAATAATGTTTCGAATTTCAGTCATGATTCGAAATATGTATCAGAAAAGAGTAGTAATAAATAATCACTCTTATGTAACTATACTACGTGTTAAAATGTAAAATTTAAATTTAGAAGGATTATTTCCTTTTTCTGAAAGAATTAGAAAGGAAAATGTATCAGGTATACCTTTAATTTCTCTGACTTAATTATATTGTGTGTGTGTGTCTAGTGTACATAATAAACTACTCACTCACACAACATTGGATGAAGAATTGAAGAATTATTTTTAGATAACTACTGTAAATTGTAAACTCACACTTTATATAACACACGTGAGGCAAAGTTTAAATAGCAAAAAATAGAGTAATAATAATGAACATAATTCATTAATTAAATAATAAGTAATTAATTAATATGACATGAGGCTATTTGCAACCAAAAGTTAATGAAGCTAAAAGTTATCCTATTTTACAACGTTTTCCTGAATTTCATTTGGTGTGTGTGTGTGTCATCAAATTTTCGATCGTTAATTTAACCAACTTCCCATCAAGCTAGAGCTTTGAAATTTTGGGAATCGTTCGTACTCGCCTAACAATGCAATATTTAGACGTTTTCGACAAGTTTTAACTCATATATTTTTTTAAATAATGCAGTTTATCCCAATCACTTGGCGCAATTTGAATAATTGCCAAACTTGGCGATTTTTTTTTTTTTTTGGCTGAATGTTAAGTCCGCTTCGCGGACCAATTTAGCAACATTTGGCAAAATACCGCCAAATAATTCCTGTCTCCAAGAGTGGTTTGACTAAACTGTATTCCAACCATCTAATTTACCGGATTAATTAATTTTAGTTAGTTTTAACGTTGTTATGTATTTCACTTGGTGTGTGTCTGTATGTATGTGTATCAGTGTGTCATCAAATTGTCTATCGTTAATTTAACCAACTTCCCATCAAGCTAGAGCTCTGAAATTTTGGGAACCGTTCTTATTTGCCTAACAATGCAACATTTAGATATTTGCGACCAGTTTTAACTAATATTTTAATAATTTTTTTAATAAACTTTGTCACCATATAAAAACTTTGTTTTTAAAAACGTTGGCTTTTATTTCCGATTTTCTAAATTTTATTCTTATTTCGAGTTGATTTCGTGTCAACTGCTCTGAAATTTGGCTATATTTTAGCAATAAGTTAGTTAAAGTAATTTATAACATCCGTATCTATTGTAGATTGCAGAGGTGGCCCTTCATTATGTAATTCTATACATATCAAAATTTAATTAGATAGTCATAAAACTCACAAAGTCAGTTGAAAAGACATCAAATAAAGGACATCAAACAAAGGAATGATTACTAACAATCTTCATAGAATATATAAGGTTACTCTCTCACAAATAAGGTTACTCTCACTCATCTGAATCTAAACTCAAAACTAAAAAATAAAACCTTAGCTTACCAACTCAGTTGTATTGGATGAGGCACTTCTTGAATGCAGAAAAATCCACTCCTGTTACTTTATAACCAGGAATAAACTCCGATATATTTTACTACAAAAAATCTAGTGCGATAATTCCCTCAAATTAACTTACAAGCATCTATAAGCTTCTTATCATTTTCCCCACTTCTTCTTTAGTTCTACTTCGCTTATACATCTCTATAATTAATTCTTATCATTACACTTCCTAGCTTTATTTAAATCACCTAATCACGTTTTATTTGGTTGGCAAGTAGTTATAATTTTATGCAATTCAAATTATATAAGTCCCCACAGTTAGTGAGGAGAAAGATGCGAATATCCCTGAGTCACAAGATTACATTTAAGGACATCATTACGTGCAAAACTAGAAAGCGTAGTCTATTTCCTTTTTATCACATTTCCATAAACAACTTCAAGATGTGAACAAAGATTTGCCAAAAGAAGTGAATTCAATAATAAATCATGTTAATTGCCAAAATAAGAACGTGATAATCATCCCATGCGCGTAAAAACATGTCCCTTAAATGTATTAGAACCTTATAATCAATAGTACCTAGCTAAAATAATTATTAACGAATGCCAGATTATAGGTTTCTGTTCAATTTCAAAACATCCGAAGAAGAAAATTGAACTTGATGAAGCATTTTTTTTTTCCTTTCAAGTTAAAAAGAATAACATCTTCCGCTAAACATTGGCTTTCTCAAACTAAACTAATGATTAAATATCGTTTATCGCAGAAGAAAACAGATTATTTATTGTTTTAGCTTACTATGGATTTTAAGAGGAAGATGTGTTTGGAAAAAACTTTTCTTTCCCACAAAATGAAAAATATTTGAAAAATTTCCCAATACCTATATAATTACATTAGGCTGACATTTTTTTTTTCTCTTTTGTTTCTTATGAAACTGCGAATTTCTACGCAGAATATTTATTTTATCATCAAAAATATTCAGAAATTCATACATTTTTACATCCAAGCTACCAATAATTAAATAATATTTATCGGTTGAATGATACAAATTGAAGAAACTAGATGATTTACATATTTTTCTAAAAAACGAATTTTAAAATTTCTATTGTTCTTTAAAGCAGGAGAAAATTTCAAATCGCTTACTTCTTCTAACTTTTCATTAATTATATATAGACATGATAATTAATCAAAGGAATTTTAAGATGAATCATAATTTTCATTACATCTTAATAATGTGCTATTTAGATATTAACTTTATATACTTACGTACAGTAATTTTTTGAATCCACAACTACAAGGCGGTAATATTTTTTTATTATTTTGTAATATAAATATAAATGAATATCTTAAAGTTTTAATTATTATTAAGAAATAATTGAGATACCTACATAAAATCTTTACTGTATATTAATTGATCTTTATGTACACATAATGCTATTAGTTACAGCTATTAATGTTGATTCGTTTGATTTCAGGAAAACGTAGATAGAATTAACATTTTAAAGCAACTTTTTAAGATTTATTTCATATCACAATGATTATGAATGCAATTTGGATATTAATTTAAATATCTTCAATAATATTCAAGCCTATTGATACGAAAAAATGAATAGATGTTTGATACTTGTTTAGTTATTAGATTAACGTAGTTCAAAATTTAGTATTATTGAATTGAAGAAATAATAATTGTTTAATAGCAAAATTTGTATTATAAATATAACTGAAATGTTCTACTTTAAATATTTATATTATCGTTTCATATCATTTTGGTTTTTAAATTTTTAATTCGAGAAATATTGATCGAAGTCCTATAATATATAAAATATTACTATATTTAATTTTTCTTAATTTTCTGAAAATGTTTGAATGTGTGTTATGTAAGAAATTTCGTAAATGGGAAATATTATTTTAAGGATTAAATTTCCTTTAGTAGAGTAAAATTTATGTTAAGTTAGCAAAGTTTAGATTTTAATTCATAAATATAAGATTCAGGTCATCATCAAAAAGATGACACATATACAAAAACAGACTCCTTAAAAAGGCAATCAGAATTAAAATGTGTATTTTTATTAGACTAAAGGTTATATGAAAGATATTCTGCATAGGAGTTATAGTAAAATAACTCATAGATAAATAGCGTTACAGCTGTAATGGTAGTTGGGTACCACTCTCATGAGTTTACAAATATGTTGTTGCCTGAAAAATCTAAATTTTTCACTGAAAGAATAAAACATGTGATGCACATTTATTTACTTCGAAAGCTATTTGAAGAATCATACACAAACGATTTCAAGAAATATTTCTTATCCCATTATTATCATTAAGAAATTATTTTTGAAAGAAATTTTCCTGGTCTTTTGTCAACTTCTTATAACACCCAAGTTCAATATGTGGTACTGCCGCTTGTTTCTTTCAAATTTATTCCCTTAATTTTTCTACTTTTTAAAACATTCCACCTATCTGTAAATAGTTCTGTCTCCCATGAAATAGATAACTTTTTATCAGAAAAGGAAAAGTTACAAAATATTTCTAAAACCCTCAAGCATTCTATAGTTTGTTAAATTTGAATACGATTTATCTTTTCATGATGCACTTTGAAAATATTAATTTGAAGTTATTTCATCTAGTTTAGATACTCATAAATTTGCAGATTATACTCGGCATTTCATCCCGAGATACAAGCTTTATTTAATAATAATAATTCATACGTGATAACAGTTTTAGAAAAATTTATCCTTATTTAAGTTGATCACAGCTTTCCACAATACTAAATGTCCAAATACTTCAAAAATAACACATAGTAATTTACTAACATAATCCCCATCTGACTTTTCCCAGTAATCCCTTAAGCTTTACTCACGCGAGAAATATCCCGAAATATATTTGCGTCGGTTCTAAATGACGCCATAACTCAAAAATCAGGCGTCATAATCTTAGTCTACAAACACACATGTATCATTTAGTACCTATCAGCTTTCTCTTCCTATAAACATTGTAGTTGTATAGAGCAAAGGGTACCGTTTGATTGATTGATCATTAACGTTGCACTTAAAAGCCGCATCAGGAGTATTCGTAATAGACCTGATAATTTTGAGTCATGGACAAGTGACGAGGATGAAATCTAAGATGACACCTCCCTCTCCAACTTTCACACCACTCCAAAGATGACTTAGAAACTCCACTTATATAACCACTTATATAACATCAATCAATAACTCCCGAGACTAACATTGAAAACAACATTTTTTTTGCAAAATTTTTTTTATTCATCAACATAACACCTTTTGTTAATCACCTTTTAGGGTGATACAATCGTTCCAACGCTTTTCCAAATCTTTTTTTTTTTTTCGCAAGAAATCTTTTTTGTTGCGAGTAAATAGCGATAAACAGCTTTCTGAATCATCGACTCGTTGCTGTTTTTGTTCCATCGAAAGCAATCGCGGCACCCACTTGGAAAAAACCTTTTTCATGCTCAATTTTTCCTGAAGGATGGTAAATACACTTCCATATGATATCTGTGTCATCTCAGCAATCTCACGGAGCTTCACTTTACGATCTTTCATTATAATTTTTGTCACTTCACTCACATTTTCCGGTGTAACGGCTTCCACAGGTCTACCCGAGGGTTCCGCGTCATTTGTGTCGGTACGACCACGTTTAAACTCGGCAAACCACCGACAAATCGTTGCTTTTGATGACAAGAGTCCGGGTAACATTTTTCAATCCATTGTTTCGCTTGCACGGTGTTTTTACCCTTAAAAAACAATGTTTTATCAGAACACGAAACTCGGTTTTTTTCCATTTTTTAAGCAAACTACAAAACGACTTTACTCCAACCTCGATAACTCAGCTGTTTCTGGTCCGATCGACTTAAAATTTTGACGCGTTTCAAGCAAAGGTTAGTACTCTAGAAAGACCTGGTTACTGGTTTACTACGAGCGCCATCTCTGGGTTAGTCTCGGGAGTTATTGATTGATGTGTTACGTAATTCCCGCTTCAATGAGGGCCTTAAACGGTATCAGTACTCAAACCCATTACTGGACGAAAACAACGCCGGCCATGAATTCGTGACCACGACCAGTGGATTACCACATCCACAATCGAGGAGCCTAAGTGATATTTTTATATCACAACATTTTTTTTGTTTGTTAAAATGCTTTTAAATGCTTTTTTTTAAATTCTACAACATTTTTTAAATTTCTAAATAAATTTTAAAAAGCATTTTTTCGTATTGCATATGGAGATTTGCACCCAATTTCGTGTTTAATACGCATGAGCACCTGAAACAAACAGAAAAGGGTATAGATTTTGGATTAAGAATAAATTTTAATAATTTAAAGCTCATTTTATTACATATTATATGGAGAATTTCTCTAAATATGGCATATTCAAAACATTCAAAGCAACACAAAGTAGGATCTGTAAAGTTTATTATATAACTGACGCACAAATTTGTTAACCATAACATCTTCCTCAACTTATGTGAATTTCAAATAGCTACAACATGATGTTAAACTTAAGAGTAATATAAAACGATTACTGATAATTTGAGAAAAGGTTTTCTTAAAGATTTATACAAAGAAAATAAACAAATTCGCAGCATAATTTCATTTAATTCGCTTTATAAGAAAATATAGAAAGTAATATATTGATATAGCAAAAGTTAATAAAAATTTCCGAAAACTTACTTATTTATGTATTTCACTTTTCTTGCAAAAAAGACAACAAAACATATATTTGTTGAATGTTACTGTATACACATATTAAAATCTTCCAACACAATATAACATTCTTTTCAGATTTTATATTTTTCTTTCTTTCAGTTAAAGCTTTGTTTTTAATTTAATAATTATTATACCATTTCCTGATATCAAAGTTTTTCTCATACTTTGCTTTTTTCCCATCAATTAGCATAGAAAAGAAAGTACCTATTAAAACATTATAAGTACAGCTGAACATATACTAACTCCAATAGTTCTTGCTTACGTCGAATAGTAACTTATACGACTATTTAAAGAGTGAATTTCTTAATAGATCATATCTTAATTATCGTTGATCAGAATAACGGACTCTTTGATTCAAGTAATTTATGAAATGCAAATAATATCTTAAATATGAAAAAATAAAAATTATAATTTCAATAAATGATTAACATTTTAACCTTTCAGTTCCCATTAATAAAACGTTTCTTTACAGTACAGTAACTCAAATGATTAAAATTATACAATAGGGGAAATCTTGTGCTCATTTTTAATAGCAAGTAAATGTTCTTCAAAACTTTTATTAATAATTAGTATTTCTCTATTAGTTAGTTGAATGTAACACATAATTTATAAAGAAATTCAGATATATCTCAGTTTTGCGTTTCAGATGTGTTAATAGCAAAGTATGGAGATTAAGAAACCATTATTTTCTAATCAAAACATTTTTTTCTGAAATTTAAAATATCATTTAACAATAAAGTTAGCCTATCATCTCTTTCTGCACAGTTTTATGATCAATATATTCCAGCAAAATTGTAAGATGTGTATGCTTACAAAATTCAAAGCATGAGATAGTAAAAATAAATAATAAAAGGTCATTTGAAATATGACTAACAATAAAAAAGAACGTTTCTTGTATTGTATTTAGTTTCACGGAGAATTACGAAACTCAAAAAGTTCTTACAAGACATAAATTTTTCTCTTGTTTTTTAAAATAAAAATGCCCTCATGACAAACATTCCAATACTATAAAGAAGTTCGTGTATTTTACGATAAGATAAATAAACCTTAACTCTTGTTTTTGTGAAATTTTAACTAATTTATTTTAAGTGATGCTATTTTTTATACCATCTATTTTCCTAGAAGTTAGACATTTTTATAGACGTTTATTTGAAAATACTTTTTCCAATCACACAATGACCATTGTGTTTAAATCATTGGCATAATATTTATAATTACTAATTATAAAAAAGACCAATACTTTGTAATATTAATACATTATTTATATAATGATTCATTCTTCAAATTCACAATATCCAAACATTTCAAAAATTAATATTTTATTTCAAAAACACTTTAAAAAACTACTGATTATTATTCATTTTCGTTATTTATATGAAGAAAAAACTACATTTAATATATATAGGTTCTCATAATCCTAAAGTTTTTAGTGCCTTAATCATATATTTTGTTATCAATGAAATGGAATATTTCAAATATCATTTTAAAAATGTAGAAATTATTTCTCTTTGGATCAGTGTTTAGTTAGTTTTTGTATTCCTGTGCTTGTTGAAATTTCTGTTGCTTGCAGAGAATACGAGTATGTATTGGCTTTTATTTTTTCTGGGGATATTTTTATTCACATCCTAATAAAAAAAAACTTTTAGGGGTGTTGGTGATAGGACTTTCAAAGTAAGCGCAAATTGAATGGCAAGGTAAAAGTAGCCTTGAGAATTGAGAGGAACATTGCCAACGAATGCTCCGCTAACAATTCTAAAGCCATGGCTCGGAATTGAGAACGTAACATTCAATGGCAGTTATTCACAACTAAGCAAATGAATTCTAATAAATGATCTCCAAGAAAGATGACAAGACGGAGATAAAATCCAGGTTTTAAGCATTAAAAATAAAATTTAACAAGATTAATGCTTCAGAATCTTCTTATCTGCGAGAACTTTGGAAAATGGTAGAGGGAACAAAGAAAAAAAGTTGGAAAAGCATTATTGAAATGTGATGAGCACATGCTCAGATTTCTAACTGTTAACGAATTAATTAACTAATTTATGCTTTTGAAAGCGCTGGATTCTGTTACGTAAATTTCACTAACAATGGTAATAAAATATAAATAAAATTATTGAGAGCCGAGTAAATTAAATTTGATGGAGATATAAGAAATTCGATTGGTTTTAGAGGCAAGTTTATAAAAATCCATAATGATCATTCTATACCTCAAGAAAATAAATTTGATTATTTACAGCTAACTTTGAACCCTGGTTCTTCTGTTCAAAAGGTAATTGAAGGACTTCCTCAATCGAAAGAAAACTATTGTTCTTAAATTGATGTTCTAAAAGCTAAATATGGAAAGGATAAACTCTTAATAGGATTAGATAACTGTAATCTATTATTCTTTGAAAGGAGATGACAGTTTCTATTGTTCGGTTATGTGATATATATATATATATAAATTAGAAACAAAATTAAAAATTCTAGATCCCTTAGAAATTACTTAAGAGAAATATGCAACAAGGCTTTTTCTTCTTGTGGAATCCCCAATTCCGGAATATATTTTAAGTTCAGGAAAAAACAGAGAGTAACAAAATAGACGTCGACCAAAAATCAAAATAATTGCTAGAGTTGATTTCTAGAACTTATGACATTAGACGGAGAGGAAAAATTAAATATGAGATGTAATTTCTTTGAAAACAGTGAGTGAAAATCAAATGCTAGGATATTAAATAAAAATAAAGTGCCACATAATTTACCCACTGCTCCACCGATAAAAATGTAAATAAAGAATTAGTGTGCATACTTTTTGAGATAAATTCTCTCATGTTTGCTAGGACTGTGCAACTACCATTGATTCTTCCCTAGAATAAAGAAAGAATACTGTTAAGAAAAAAAATATTCTTATATAATTCAAATGTAAGCAGCTTAAAAATAAGTGCAGAAGATTTGTGGAAAACATTTTTTAAGTTAGGAAAGAATTTATCTATATTCTTTGCTCAAAATTGTTAGCCTGAAGAGAATAACTAAATACTGAGAAAACCATAGATGAAAATCAAGCTTTTAGAATTAGTTTGCTCATTAAATCAAAAAATCAAAAATTTGAATCGTCTTTGCAAACATTAGTTGAGAATGTTGTTAATGTTGATGTGATAAAGAAAGGGTAGGAGTATTGTACGATTAACCATCACAAAGAAGGTACATTATCAAGAAATGTGCTTGGGAAATAAATGTGAAACTCACAAATGCAATTTATATTCAGTAAGAACAATTTGGTGACAACTGGACTGCTCTTACGTCACATTATACTTACGAAATTTTATAGAGGAATAAGAATCTGATTTTCATCTTTAGGTAAATGCTCTCGTTTAGAAATATATTTTTGACTATCTATCTGTTCTTTATGAATATTTAAAAGAAACATGATTTTTTTAAGAAAGTAGCTTTCTTTAAGATAAGGTATTAGACTTTTTCAGATTATATTGGGTGCTGATATATGATCACATATTATATCGGATGAAAGATATTCGATCAATAAAGAATTAGTGGTCATCAAAACTGAATTAGTATATTCGTTAATTGGTATAACTAAAAATGAAAAAGAATTTTCTAAAAAGTATTAAATTCTTTGTTTTATACTAATGATATTTCTACGTTATGGGATTCATAATCTCAAAGAATTAAGGAGTCTGGAATGAAGATTAAGCAAGATTAGAAAATTAATACAGTTTATAAATTCTTTGAAAAAAGTTATAAAAGAGATGGAACAGGTTGATATACTATAAAATTTAGATGTATTAAAGACTGTTCGTGATTTGAAAACGATATAGAAGTGGCACTTAAACGTCTTCAAACAATTACTCAGAAACTGAAATAATTGAATAAATACGCGGAGCTCAATTTTGTTTTTCATGATTGGTTAAATAGGGAAATAGTGGAAAAACTATGGAAAGGAATAACTCAGAATTCTTTTGCGTTTCCTTTATCCCATTGAGCTGTTCTCAAAGAAATGAGTACCACGACTGTTATACCCGTGTTTGATACCTCGACTACAGATAAAAAATATCATTTGCTTAGTGAGATTTTTGGAAAGGGTTTTAACCTAATTATAGAAATACCAGTGATCAAATGAATTTAAGACAATTATCGATTATCTGCTGATATCTATGACGCATTTCTTTAGTTCCAAATTTATACTGCTAATTGGCGTGTGTTAAGACATTCAATTAATCCTGCAAGTTAGTAATTTTCAACACTGTAGATAAGTTTTGATCTTTCATCGAACCCCTTTTCAAAGCAATATGTTAAAGAATGATGTGCGTCTCTTACAAAAGTAGCTGAAGAACAATCAAAATATTTTTATGTAGACAATCGTTGTACTGGAGTTCAGAGAGTAGATGACATTTGTCATTCATTTCAGATATCGTCTGCTGGATTTAACCTAAGATTCTAGATTATAAATGCACAAAAAATGTTTTAGGACTGTATTGACTCTACCTACAAGATTAGGATGTTATATTCCTGTGATAAATAAAACAGATTCTGCAACAAAAAAATTTCTTTAATTAATCAAAGAATACTTGATCCAATATTTTTTCTCTGATCCTGTAACATTGATCCTAAAATTATCCATACAAAGGACTTAATCATTCACATTGGGATGTAAGGAAGAGATTCCTAATTATTTAAGCAGTTCATTTTTTAACTGATTTCTACATTTATATTGGTTTAAACAATATACTCTTCTCTTCACATTGCTATAAATAAATCTATAGCATGTGCTTTATGATCAAGTCAAATTGTCTTTACTTGTTGCATATATTTCAGGACGGAAATTAACAGCAAAGTACATGTTACTCTTGTTATGGAAAATATCATATTTGCTCCATCAAGAGTATTAACTCCCTTATTCTTTTGAAATTATGATTACAGTAATTGATTCTCACCTTTATTCTTTCAAATAGGGAGGTATGATTCTGAATGTTATTTCGGCATCACTTCTCAATGGGTTTGTGGCCTAGATATCCAATCAAAGGCAATGGTCAATTTGTACTGAAAACTGAGTGAGTAAAGCCAATCTCAGTAACTACACTAAATTAGATCATGGGGATCACGTGCAAAATCATGAAATTTCAGCTGAACAATTGGATATTTTTTTGCATTTATTTTTGAAGTCCCGATGACTAGAGGGTTTTTCAAGTTTATTTGAAGATCCAAGAAATTGGCTATCTTTGGATACAGTTCTTCATTCACAAGAAATTGAAAAGGAAAAATTCTCATCTAAACTTAAATTATTGAAGCGCAGAGTTAATCACAATCCTCCTATGTAAATAATTCTCAAATTATTCTAAAATTGTAAAAACTATTGTTCGAATACTTTATTTCAAGAAAATAAATTCAAATAAGTCAAACACACATTTGTGAAGAATATGCCAATGTTAAGAAAATACATTTTCGATTTACTCAAAGAAAATGCTTTTCTGAAGAAGGAGCTAACAATATTGACTCAGCAAAGGTACATAGATATTGTTGGTGCTTTTTTTTATCCAGAGTGTTTGATAATGAAGAAGGAGATGAAAATGCGCATTCAGTAGTATTACCAAACAAACATTCATTAGTTCAAAGGTTGATATATTAGCATAAGTATCAAATTCATAAACATTCTGAAAAGCTGATATTTCTCACCATTCTGAGGGGGAAATTAGGGATCTATAATTCGTAAATGCATGGTTTGCAGAAGAAAGCAAGTGAATATTTCTTAAGGCTCCCTTCCTCTTCGTTCAAAAAATCGTTTGAAACCTTTTTCCCATTTTCAGGTCATTGAAGTCAATCGGGATGGACCTCTTTTCCTTAAATTTAAAGATAAATGTTAGATAATTATCTTCACATTACTGTATATATAGTCGTACATCTTAATCTCTTTTGAGTGGTGCTATTATTCAAGCTCTGTGTTGATTCGTTTCTCAAAAGATGAGAATATGGGTGATTCACTCAACCAACTTTCCTAGTGACGATGCATCTCTGAGAGAACTGGACTTGTTTGAAGTGTAAGAAGAATTGGATTTACATAGCATACACTGGAAGTTCAACCTAACCGCTGCTACCTGGTGGGGTGGAGTTGGGGCATTTTAGTAGAGCTTTGAAAGATCTTTTGCAAACAAATCTAAGTTGAGCATCATTAAACTATAAAGCGCTTAATATATTTCATTATGAATAGGATCCATAATGAATAACCGTTCATTAACTTTTATATCTTAAGAGCCCAAAAATGCTGTGTTGAGACTTTCCATGCACTTACAGAGCATTCCTGATAAAGAAATGGAAAATTTTGATCAAATTAAAATTGTTAGTTTAGGGAAAAGAGAAAATTATGTTTAATCATTTCGTGAGAAATGAGTATGTGTTTGAAACAAGAATACCTTCGATTATGGCAAATGCCTACAAATCAAGGTACTGACACATTAAGATTTGAAGAAATTAACTAGAAAAGATACGATTATAATCTTGCTAAAGCTGTTGAGGTATTTCTATTGACGAGATATCGACCGTTTAATTCGGGATAAAACAGCAAATCTCATACTTATACAAAGACTTTATCTCAAACTCATAAAAAATCAAAAGGATTTTCGAAAGAAATAAACCTATAACACGGAATCTTATACTCATTGAAGAAAAACCAAAGTTTATCCCGCTAGCTGAATAAGTTGTTGAAAACCCTCTGAAAACTCACAGTGGGAAAAATATTCGTGCGAAGGAAAGACTGAACTTTTAAAGAATTATTAACATGTAGACATGCATTTAACTTATGCTATGTATTAATAATGAAAATAACTGCAATTTATTATTCTGTACTTAACCTCTCAGCTTAATTTTAAAGTGAACTTTTGTTGAGGTAAATGTTTGTAAAGATACCATTCTACAAAGGAGGAGAATGTTAAAAATAATATACGTTATCCCTCAACAACTAACATTAATCATCGCACCATTAAATTCAGAGTATAAATCTGGCAACATTCCAGAATATTGTTGGAATAGAATGTTTTGTTTTTATCTGTAGTCTAGTCAATTTCTATATTCCAGTGCTTGTTGTCATTTCTGTTGCTTACTCAGTAAATTTTTCGTCTTTTAATTTTCAGTGTAATAGTTTTTCTTCGTAGATTGATAAACAAAAGTAAATGTCTTTTAATATCGTAAAAGAAACAGATCACTATGATTCATATTTTATAGTTACATATATCATTCAATAAATCATCTTCATATTAGTATAATGAATGAGAAGATAGAATTTATAAAATTTATTTATGAAAAAAAAGGATTACTGTAAAAGCCTATCTAACCTTTATTTTCTAAAAAGGGGAAATCTCAGTGGTTAGTGAAAATACTCTTTTGTAATTAAAATCTATTGAATTAGTTATTATTATAACACCAAAACTACATTAAATGCCCACTATTTACTTATTTCTTGTAGATAAATGTTTTATGACAGTATAAGAACTTTAAAAAAAAAATCTATACATGTGAATAAAATATTCAAAATTTCAAATTTGAGGCAGAAATAAAAGTAAATTTGTAGGAAACTAAGCTTAAATAATATTATTGTAAAATATTTATCATGGATCTTAATTATATTTCATAATCCAAATATTTTAAAATATTGTGTTAAAATTCTAAAATTTTAATAGTAAACTATTCTGAAGTTAATGATTTTTTTAAGTAGTATAGTGTTATATGATTATATTTAATTGGTTCCTAAGAGGTTTGACAGAATAATTACCAAGAATAATTATCATGCAACTGATTATTCAAATCGATCAATTAATTATGGTTCCATGTATAAAAGTTATTTTTAATTCTTAAAACGATTATTCAGGCAATGACCCAGTTGTTAAATATTTTGAACCAATCCCCTATTTTATGAAATAAGAGTACGCTAAATGTGGTTAAAATTATTTTAAGATCGTAACATATCACCAAGGTTCCCATTACCATAATAATTTTGGCAAATGGCATTCACTTCCTTCCAAAATGGCCTTAGTAATGGAGCTAATTCGCACTTTCGTAAGCATTATCCAATAAATATGAATGATACTTCTCATGTCTTTTTTTTCCCACGAAACTTGCCCATTTTCGGCCCAAGTAAGTATATTATACTTAGAAATAGAGACACTAAGCGTAATTTATTTTCATGCAATTTTTTTAATCTGTATAATAAGGCGTGTGGAAGTTGAAGAATTTATATAACTTGATAGAATTTTTAACTTTCAAAATTATTCATTCCTTTCCCTTTTTTCGAAGTACCTCTTTGCTTCATGAATTCACTGGTTAATTCCAAAAAATTTAGTTGCGTCTGTTGCATTAATTAAGACAATTAGTAAAGGTAGGAATTTTCAGGATAAATATGAGGCTCGAATATGACGCTTCTTTTGACTTACAAGATATTGTATAATGTTGAATAATATATTAAAGGATTAATTATTGACAGAACGGTATCCAATAGAAAATCTCTTATATCTTAGGAAATATTTCCTTCACTATTATATCATACTAATTAAAATTTATAAAAACATATTTTCTTAGTAGCAGGATTTTTTTTTTTTTAATAAACCATGTGATATCCTTAATTTTTTATTTAATCCAACCGACATCTATAAGTCTAATTACATAGTCAGTAGTTATTAGACACCAACTGAAGATACATAAGAGAAATAAAAAAACCTTTATTAATCACTAAATAATAGATAAGTTTACTCTATCTCGAATACCACTTAATTCGTCAATTCTGGATTATGAACTAATACAAAATCCTTAGCTTACCAAAATACCCATTCCAATTCAAACAATTCTTGTAAACAGCATTTTCTTATCATACTACTTTAACTGAGATTCGTTTTAATTCAATAGATTAAGGACAATGCTTTAATACATCTTACAAATATTCATCCACCTGACGTTAGCCTCTATCTCCCTTCATTTTCCTTTTAATTTTATTTTATTTATATAATTCAATTTACTATAATCTACTTTCTATCTATAATTCAATTTACTGCTCTTCGTATCTTCATCTAATATATTGATCACGTTTCATTATTTTGTTTGGGAAAAATTACAATTTTATACAATTCAAATTGTTATGAAGATCTCGAGGTAAAGGGAGAGAAAATCACAAATAGCCCATTGTCACAACCAATCACTCGTGTTGTAATTGTATTCAATTATAATTAAAAGCTAGAAAATAATGAAAAATAGCACGCGGATACTAATTAATTGTTAATTAAAAAGCTCATTCTCATTAATATTCACAATCTTCTGTGAAATGTTATAACATTTATTGTAAGATTTTATAAATTCATTTCAAAGAATTGTTAACATTTGGACTGATGAAGATTCGCTTTCTGATTAAAGTTAAATTTTCATTAATCAGAATTTATTAAATTATTTTTCTTCAGATTTTTTAAAATTTTAATGGAATTTTTCCTCATTTTAATTAACTTAAAATAAAAAAGGATTATACGTAGAAACATATTTGGTAACTTAGCAAATCGATAAATGCCATTAAATTTAAAACTATGTTAAATATATAAGAAAAAAAGAGGTTCCACAGAAAAATGTTGAGAAGTTTTTTCGTTGAAATATCTTATATCTTTCGATGTCTTTTCTAAAACTTATATTCAAAAGTTTTATAAGAATTTCCGTACAAGGATTATAAATCATATTTTTCAATTCTGATAAAACATTTTAAGTAAATAGCAAAAGAATTGAAATGAATTGCTTTTTCTTTCTTGAGAATAACAATACCATTCTTTTCCCTCAATTTCTTCCCTCAATTCAAAGATTTGATATTATTTTTTAAGAATAATAATGTTCATTCCTTTTCCGTAATAATTTTATCTTTTATCTACAAGTAAACCTCAAAATTAAACTTTTCATAACATTATTATTCAAATTTACTGAATCTATGTGACAAGTAAATGGAGTTTCACTATTTTTGACTTTCTATAAAATAGCTAATATTATGATTCTGAAAACTGGTTCTTATAAATAATTTTAAAGCACTTATTACGAGTGTGGCTCACATAGCAAGGTTTCAGATTATTTTTAATAAAATCAAGCTATCTAAAATGTTCTCCTTTTTTTTATTAAATTCAATTCAGTTCTTTTACATATATATCTGATTTTTAAACACCTGATGGACTTTATCTCAGTGATGTTTTTTTTTTCCTTTCAGGACTGGGTAGTACAATTAAGTTAAATGAAAATTATTTCATATAATTTATCCTAAATGAATTTGGATCCAGTATAAGATTTCTTTTTTAAAAAGAAGCTTTCAAACTAAGCATTTTGGGCATTTTCGAAAGTAAATTCTTTATTTTCCGTCATATAGAAAATATAATCCACCAACCATAGTAAAAGATTTTAATTATAACAAAAAAGTTGCGCATCTAATTGTAAAAATAACCATTGCTTAATCAATCCACCAACTTACAATAATAAATATATCTATTTAAAAAACTAAAAGGGATTTCAAACATTTTTCCAAAATATCTCTCCAACACAAACAGAACAAGCTACAAATTTCTAATTTTCTAAAAGACAAGAAATCAAATATTTAATATCACGGAAGCACAAATAAACATTTTATTTCATTCAACTAAGTAATAAAATACAAAATCCTAAAATTATACCTAATATCTACCCACCACCATTCTCATATACCAAAAACAAATAAGCAAGTGTGGTAGTTTCTTGACAATTTTATGCATACTGTAATAATGTAAAACCCAGCAAAGGTTAATTAAAAAAAACATTGCGAGTCATTAGATTTAAATTCCACATAAATCTCATTCATTAAAAGAATAAAAAATTCAGACAGAATAAAAACTGATTCTATCTAACTTTGGAAAAATAATACGTTATATATATATATATATATATATATATATATATATATATATATATATGGAAAACACTCTATGTAAAAATCTTTACCACTTATTCAGATCGCCACTGTACCTTAGAAATCATGATCACGAATTAGCGGTTGTTGTTGTTTTTTACATCGGGCTTGAATTATAATGGCACTAAGGACCTGCTATGTATTGGACTGATGATCGTCCAAATCATCCGGATGGTATGGTGTGGAATATTGTCAAAGAGGGTTCCTGCACATGTGTTGTTCTCGTCACTTGACTGAGGTTTAAAATTACAATTTCTATCGCCAACAGCCTTCATTTAGGTTATAAATTCAACGTTAATAAATTATTAAAATAATCAGAGCCTCTTATTTATCTCTCTATCCTCTTCACAAACAACTTATGTTTTTTTCTGCATTATTATGAGTATTACATTCATTATTTCCGGGCCTCTGATAAAACAATTTTATCAACATCCAAATACCGATTAATAGACTTTTTACAGTGATGTTAGTCTTGTTTTATTTATTTTTTGGAAACATTTCTAGAAATAATTTGTTTTATTGCATAATCAAGTTGGATCAATTTATATAACACAAAACTTTAAGCTAATTATGAAGTTAGCAAAGTTTCGTTGAACCTTCAAAAAAAAAATGAGAAAGCAAAAATGCCACTTATTCAAGATCATCATAACTGAAAAAAAAATTTAATAAAGGGATTTTCTGATTGCGGACTTTATTATAAAGTGTCTATGCACGATGTTAATACAATATCTCATTTTGCAATTATTTTCATTTTTTCTCTTATTTTAAAACACCCATTGATTTACCAATTAACCAGTAATTAGATCATTTGCCTCTAAACGTATATCCTTCCTCGTATACTATTACGATAATAATTACTACAATTTTACTGAATTAAAATATATAACCAAATCAATTATTTTCTCAACTTCTTAAAGATTCTAAAACGTATATGTATGCAGGATTTCAAGTTCTTCGGCCTTTTATACTAATAAATATAATCATTTCTGACACTCAGTCTCTACTCACGTTAAATACGCGCATGCATATTTTTAACTATAAAGCATAAATACAGAAATATTGAAAATTCTATCAAGTAGCAGACTTTCGAATTTTATACACTCGAATTTGTTTACATTCCCTTTCACTGTTTGTGTAGAGATCGTTTTCATTAACAATATCCGTACACGGTGTTCCAAAAACATCTAGAGTCAGTCATTTAAAACGTTAAGAGAAAACTAATCTCTTAATTCAAACTAGAGAACTGAGGTTAATTGCTCCCAAAAGAGCAATTCAGCGCAATTTTAAAGGATAATGTTCCATCCTAAATGCAGTAAAATGTCTTGAGTCAACAAGTGAATATTATTACTTCAATGAAGTAGGATTAACGAGAAGACTTTAATTACTCCCGCTCATTTGACTCACATTATGAAAAGTGAAAAAGCTTTTGGGTATGAATTGAGAACTAGAGGTTTAGGATTCATTTCATTGAAACTTTGAGTAAAACTAGTTTAATTTTTGAAAACTCATTCAGGTACAAAAATGGATTCAGAACATAGTTATAAAGTTTTTGACTCTTTTTCTTTTGAAGTTTAACGCAGAAAAAATGATAACAAATCCAAAATGTCAAGTAAACATTCATTCTAGGAGGAGCATTTAAAGTGGTCGTCAAAACAAAGTGGTTATGATAGTAACTTCGCGGATAGCATTGTTTCCATCGAGTCGGGACCAGAACTTCATGCAGCTGGGTTGATGCAACAAGGTCAGATTCCAAGCTATCCTGTTGGCGTGGTGTGAAAGTTTAGAGAGTCAGGTGCTAGCTAAGATATCGTCTTCGTTATCTGAACGAGGTTCAAATGACAAGGCTCTTAGCCAATAGCACTTCGTGTTGCGTATAAGTAAGATGTGAATAAAAAATCAATCAAAAAGATGTACAAATAATATTAATGAAGTAATAATAGCAAAACTAAGCAAGCACTTTTTTAAATTATTTTTTTTAAAAAAAAAAAAGAAAGAAAGAAAGAAATATGTGTATCACTGAAAATCCATCATAGTTGTCTGAAAAGTTCAATGTCTTTAAATCATTCTTAATATATAACTTAGAATCATTTCTTTAAATTGTAATAAAAATATTTTTAATAACACGCACAGGTAAAATATGTATACGCAATTTCATTTTAGAAAATTATACGTAAAAAAATATTTCTGCAAATGCATCCTCATGTAAAATGACTTGAACAAATAAATTGTGGATATAAAAGAAACAATATAAAGAGTAACTACTGAAATCATTTCTCGCATTAATACAGCAATCGAGTGCAAGTGCTTGGAAACAGGTTCCATGCTCAGTATGTGACATTTGAAGCGTTATAGTACGAGTAGAATAAATTTCTCTGGGGTCCAATAGTGGGAAATAACATCTAAATTAGAACAACAGCACCCGTGCTAACTTCGTCCTTAAACTGTAATCCTATGTACTTCTACAAAATACCAGTTTCAAACTCTAGAATTGCTTTGATGCAGAAACAAAATTAAGGAGTATTATAAAATTATTTTATCATATTTTATTTTGCTATTTATTAATAAAATGTCTCTCCAGAAAGAAAGTCCCATTTAATCATTTATTAATCTTGATTTAAAGTTAAACTCAAAATCAATATTTTACAAATTATGATTTTATATTTTATTTCGAAATTTTTGTGAAAAAAATACTTTTTATTGCTTTAATAGCGGTACAGAAAACTTATCCAATGAGACACAAACGATTAACTCAGTAGACAATAAACTCACAATTTACTCTAGTTCACATATATAATTTGGATAGAAAAGTTATGAAATAGACTTTGCAGCATTGAGATAGCTAAATCCTTACAGAAATTTTACAATTCCAATTGGATCCTAAGCTTCCTGAATTCTGATTGCTCAAAGAGTTCAAAATATAGCTTTGCAATTATAAATGTCAGACCCGTTAGAGAAATATTCTGCACCTTTACTTGGTTATCATTCGTGTTGAATTTCTTTTAGCAGACGATCAAAGATATTTATCAATTAATATCAGCAAAATAACCCATTCTTAACAAGGGTTTTTCTTAATTAAAATGATTATTTAAAAAATTCGAATGAGACAACAATTCTAAAAAGCTCTTTTCAGATAAGTAGAAAGAATCAAGTTCATATTAAAAGAAACCAAAAACACTGTAATGAAATGTAATAGACTTTAAGGCAAGATAAGGAAATGAAAATGACTTAGAAAATTAAGATTATTGGATTCTATTCGCAGTTTAAAATCTGTTACAATAAGAAATATCTTACAGAATCTGAAAAAAGGGTGACGTATTTTCTTTTAATTCGTCCAGTGCCGCTACATCTCATGAAACTTCAAAGGCAAGAATTAGATTGACTCCTTTGGGTGAAACTCGGGAAACTACAGGTAACAGGCTGTAAAACATTATATTTGGATTCCGTACATATCTACTTAATATAATTTTCAAAATATACCCCTGCTCTGTCTCTACAAAGCTTCATTGCCGATACATAAGTCTTGTCAGCTCCTTCAGTAAGCGTGCCGCTTTCTCTTTCACAGCTTCAGCGGACTCATATCTTATTCCTTTTAAATCAGTTATAACCTTAGGATAGAAATCGCACGGCACAAGATCCAAAGAATAAGGCGGATAGCCTAACCCTGGGATGTTGTACTTGGCTAGAAACCTCTTGACAGACATTGCGGAGTGATCCTGTTCATTATCTTAGCGGAGAATCCATGATTTGTTCTTCCCAATTTGGGTCGTTTTTTCCTTATTTCTTCACTTGTGTTCGGCAAGAACATGAAGGTAGTATTGTTGATTAATAGTGTGATCCTCAGGGACAGAGTGAACATACACGATTCCAAGAATATAAAAAAAACCTGTTATCATTGCCTTGAATTTTGATTTGATCATTCGAGCTGTTTCGGCTCGCGGAGAAGATGGGCTCTTTCAGTGCATCGATCACACGTTATTATTCTTTGCTAATAAATTTGAATCATTTTCAATGGCATTCAAAATGCCAGCACAAAGAATTTTCAGAACTTTTTGTTGTTCAAACGTGTAATTGTCAGGCACTATTGTGGTACACACTTTTTGGATGTAAAATTGTTATGTAAAACTTTATGCGAATTCTACAGCCTTATTGATCACACGAATGCTTCCCGACGGTTTTACCGAACCAGATTACCAATATTGTCATCTAATTACCAATAATACATTGCCAATATTTCACATAAACGGGCAACTGTGGCATGAAGCATCTTCACCATCTTTTGGCCATCTTGAAAATGTTTAAGCCAATCAAAAACACGTGCACGTGATAAGAAATCGTTGCCATACACTTACTTTAATAAATTCTAACTTTCAGTAATATTGTTTCAAAGTTTCATGTGAAATTTCGCAACAATTCTTTGCTTACCTATTTTGCATTTTTCTGACGAAATAAAAAAAATAAATAACTCTAATATGAGCGAAAGCTTTAAGAATAAGGATTTGTTTACAGAAGCAAGATGCACTGCATTCGAAAAAGAAAGTTTCACACTAAACACCTGTCTGTCGCTGGTGTTTGGGACATAGATACTTCTATAGCAGCGTCAATCTCGTTATTTAATATCCACACCTCGAATAATTTATTAAATTATTTCACTTAAAAAAAAGGAAAATTATAAGTTGAAATGAAATTATATCAAGAAAATAATCCGAAAATTGGAAATATCAAAAATATGGTGTGTAGATTGAAAACATTTATAATTTTTTTAAAAAAAAAGAAGAAAAAAAAACAGAAACATGAGAAAATAATATATAGTTAAATTTATAACAATCTTTGAGATTCTGAAGTTGGATTGTTCAAGAATTGTTAGGGAAACTAACCCATCAACAAAATATATTATTAAAAATGTCAATAAAACTAAAAATACACATTGAAAAGAATCTGAAAGCAAAATCCAAATACTAAGTTAAAAAAAGAAAAACAGACTAGGTACAAAAATAAATTTTTAAAAACCATAAGCTAAAATAACTAAAACATAAAAGCTATTAAATACTGCCAGAGATATAGGACTTCGCCTCCGCTTATACCAATATTAGTGATCAAACATTCACTTCATTGATAGCAGAAAAAGAAAAAAGATAATTATGAATTCCAATTCGAGATCCAAAGAAAACTAATCACACAGAACGAAAACATTCCCAACAGAAAATATATATTTTTAAATTTAAAACCATAGGAAAGTAAATTATACAATTATGAAATGCGTAAAAAAAGGTAAAATGGAGAGAATGACAAAAAAATTTAAGCAAACCAAAAATTAGTCACACAAATTTTAATTCATGTAGAAAATATCTCGTCATCCCCAAAAGTAAATTTTGTTGCCCAGAACAGCATTCTTCAGAACATTAATATTGCTACCTATTCAACAAAATTAGAATTTAAAAAAACAGTTCTGTTATCTGAAATCAAAGTTTTTTTTTTCCTCAAGCAAATATTTTTTTTTTCGAAAATCACCTTTTACACCAATGCAAAAAAATGAAATTCTGTAGATTATAAAAAAAATTTAAGACATAAGAATATTCTTGAATTAAAGACTAAAAATGCAATTCTATATTTTTACTTAAATATAATATTTGAGTAGTATAATAGAAGTTTAATTGTGGTTCTACCTTTCAGTAAAAATATAGAATTGCCTGTATAGATTTTTTCTTCAATAATGCAGTTTACAATGTTGTATTTTGAAACATCTGAAACACAAAAATGTGAGTATCACAATGTCTGTATTGATTAATTCAATGAAGAGGATTTAACACGTGATTGTTTTCCAAACAAAATAAAGTTAATATAATAATATTTTAAAAGTTTTTAATATGACAAACCAAAAGGTTTTTAATATTTTTAAAACCATTTTTCAAATTCATTAGAATTAATTAACAAAAATGTTTTTATAAATGGACTCACAGAATACTCCGAAACTTTAACGCAGAAATCATTCCGTATGAATTCTAAAACATTTTCAAATAAAAAATGATAAATAATGTAAGCAGATTATTTTAATATTAAAATCGAAAGAAAGTTTCTAGTTTTTAAACACGGTTGCTACATATTCTCACCAAAATAAGAATATAAGTTTTGTAATTCAATACAAAAGAAAGAATGCATTAAGTTTCAAATTTTTCAAGCATAAAAAGGAAGATAGCTAGGAATGAAAGAGGACAGAACGATAGAAGTCATTCGAAAAAAGAAATCTACGCTTTCATTTTACAAATGATCTTATCGCACGGAAAATGCAAAGACTATCTTATCATACAGAAATTTTACTCTTTGGAGATGTCACAATGAGACTAGACTTGTGTGAAACTTCAATTTTCTTCTGGAGTACAACTTCATATATTTGTTCAAAATACGTTATTTTATTTTTTCCTTGAAAGAATAAATGAATACGAATCTGATTTTTCAAGTATAGTTCTTTTCATTGTAGATTGCGAAGCATTTTTTTAACAAAAGATTATAAAGAGAGAAAAAAATCTTAATGTATATGAAAGAAAAAATAATATATGCACGAAAAGAAATTACTCGCGAGTGAAAAAAACTTGAAGTTTTTATTATATTACTGAAACTACAAAGCTTATTCTTACAAAACCAAGAGTAAATGCTTCATTCCCAATCTGCTACAAATATGTAAAATTCATTCCATACTTTTTATTTCAGTTACCGATATGATTATGTCCAATTTTCTTTTCCTAATCTATTAATAAGTATATTCAAGCTGAGCATTGAGTTTTTTAGATAAACTGTTCATCATTTTAACAACTTATAAATGATTGTTGTTTTTGTTATGATATAAAAAAGAAATATGATTAAATATTTAAAGCGAAAAAGAATTATAAACGTAATTAATTGAAAATAAACTATAAGGCTTCTTATATGTATGAAAACGTTATACATCTGCACTTATATATTATGATATGTTAAATGTGCTCTCAAAAACATTTGAATAATTTGAAATTTGTCAGAAACTCCTTAATACTAGGTTTTTTGTTTCTGAAAAACTTCCCGAAATAAAATTGGAGTTTAAATAATTATTAATTTGCATACACATTTGTTGACTCGAATTGTGAATGGATGGATGCAAAGATATTTGGCACTATATATTCATGAGACATATTATGTCAAACACAATTTTGAATTTAGGTGTATAAAATCATTCAAACACCTGTATCAATCATTGCCGTTCTTTATTCCTAAAATAAGTAATAAAAAGGAATATTTTTGAATAAAGTTATTGTAAACTTCTCTCTCTCTCTCTCTCGATTTTTAATACGTAACGAACCTTATTTCATCATATGGGACATTTAATACGTTAAGCACAGCAATGTTTTGAGATAAACTGAGTAATAAAAGGCTTATAACCACCGCACACGATCGCGACTAGTCCTGGCACGTTTATGCATAAGTTTAACACGTGCTCTAGTGGCGCTTGTTTAAGTGAATTTTAGTAGCACTCATTTCAATGTCACTGGGGTCACACTCGGTTTACGAAAATGTGTTAGTTACTTGATTCAATTATAAGTTTTGCAGGATTACTAGAATTGAAGGATATAACTTATAAATTTTCAATTTCCTTCGTGTATTCCGCATTAAATAAATAAGTTAGCAGTTTTGCTATAAAGTTAGTTTATATTTACTAATAAATTCTATAAGAGTATTTTGTAATTCTTTATAAGCATACAACAAATCTTATTTCCCTATAATAGGGAATTTATATATTATTTTAAGGCTCCCGCTTACCCACCATTTTGATTTCGTCAGCTTATTGTTAATCCTATAGAATTTCTACTTTAATTCTCACAGCTTTATTGTTTGATATATTGGAATATAATAAAGTGCATCTAAAAGAGCAAAAAAAAAATAATAAATGCATCTGTAAAATTACTTATTGTCTCCGATTCTTAAAAATATTTTTAAATACTTTTTAAAAACCGGAAAAACTCGCATACGAATCGTTAAAATAAGGATAAAAATACTTTTGAAAATCGGAAAAAAAAAGTGATTCCCCACAAGCATTAATTTTTTTTTCTTTCTTTCAGATGCACTTCATTACGTTCAAATAGATCAAATGGAGAAGAGGGGAGAATTAAATTCGAAATTCCATATGATGAATATTACGCCTACGAAATCAAAATGGCGAGTAGACGGAAGCCTCGGCCACTGTAAGGGGTTTTTTAGAACCTGAATGTAAAAGTGTCATAAAACCACCTGCTAACGATCATGATATATGTTACTTTCAAAATATGAAATGTTCTATCTTTAATAAAATTAATTGGCATGAAAAACACGATCCTCTCTTATGGTATTTAGAAATTATCTCTCTTATTTCTAAACTTTAGGATACAATTTTGAAAGTCATAAGAAATACTTAGCAAAATTAAACCTTAACAAAAAGAATTTATAAAATCAATACTATAAAAATTGCTTCCCTGAATTATTAACAAATTTGTTTTGTTACTGTTTTGTAGGCATTCATTTGATGTATGGAACAGGTCAATAGTCTCTAGGCAGATGTTTTGAAAGGCATATGGGGGGGATAATCGGAATTTTACTCTTAAAAGTTAATTTATTTCGTTTTTGTTCCAAAATTCTTTTAGTCTTCTTCAAAGTGCTTACCATTTAAGTCTATGTACTTGTCCAGTCTTCTTTTCCACTGTTTGAATCACCTCTGGAACGCTTCAACATTGATATCATCCAGTGCCAACTACGAAGCTGTTTTTACAGGCTCTACATCTTCAAAACATTTCCCTTTTTAAAAAAAATTCCAATTTTGGGAATAGAAAAAAATCACACGAGGCTAAATCTGGAATTCAGAGGATGGGAAACGATAGTCCACTTCTAAGTGCCCAAATAGCGATTAACAGACAAGGTCGTGTGCGCTAGGACTTTGTCATGTTGGAGAAACCAGTCACCTGATTGCCAGAGTTCCTGAGTTTCCTTCAGCACATCTTCCCACAAATTTCCAAATAAAAGTGTTGGTTAATAATTTGACCAGGAGATACAAATTCCTGGGGCTCAATTCTACGAACATCAAAAAAGACAATGATCATGGATTTAATATTCGATCTCACTAGTCTTGCCTTTTTTGGACGGGGCGAACTGGGAGTCTTTTCCTGGCTAGACCCTTTCTTGGTCTTGGAGACATATCTGTAACACCAACTCTTATCATTTGTAATGACCTTGGTCAAAAAATTTGGTTTACTATTCGTCTGTTTTTTACTCAAATTCATACGAATGGGGTTTAGATCCTGGGCGAGCTAACGAAGAAAAAACTTAGCTGTATGATGTTTTATTTGTAAATCATGGGTCAAAAACGGATGATACGAGCATCCTGTCTGTTCTGAAAATTTTTCAATTGTGAAACGACAATTCTCATTGATTTTTGATGGATATTTTCAATATTTTCGTCGCTTCTAGATGGGGAAAAACGCCCAGAAGTAGCAAGATTTTTTTCAACACTCACCTTCAACGTTTAAAGCATTCAAGCAACTCCAACTTTTGTATACGGCTTATAGCATCCTTCTTGAAAGTCTGTTGAAGTATTTAGAAAGCTTCTGCTGCCAATTTTTCAAGTAGGAAGCAAAATTTTAAGAAACGGTCTTTGTTTCTTTAAATTTGCTATAACGATTTAGCGTGCGCAAATGAGAACAGTTGAGAACAACAACACTACTAACAAACGTTAATGTCCTACGAGGACGGCGAGAGCAGGTGTGGTAATGAATTTGGAAAAGTCATTACAAGAGCTACCCCCTCGTATGTAATCAGGGTCAATTTTTAATTCTAACAATTCTGCATGTTAGAATAAGATTCACTAAGATTCCTTTTGCACAGGATATTCATCTGCCTTATTTAGAAATAAATTAATTAATTACCTTCATTAAGTTAATATTTCTAATTCATTGTTTTAAAAAATAAGGCAATTCACAGTTTTTCCGTTTTAAATATTGTGATTCAATATCAACACAACATATCATCATTCAGTATCAGTAACACATCGATCAATAACTCCCGAGACTAACCCAGAGATGGCGCTCGTAGTAAACCAGTAACCAGGTCTTTCTAGAGTACTAACCTTTGCTTGAAACGTGTCAAAATTTTAAGTCGATCGGACCAGGAAAAAGGTTTTTTGAAGTGAAGTGAAAAAGGTTTTTTCCAAGTGGGTGCCGCGATTGCTTTCGATGGAACAAAAACAGCAACGAGTCGATGATTCAGAAAGCTGTTTATCGCTATTTACTCGCAACAAAAAAGATTTCTTGCGGGAAAAAAAAGAATGGGGGGGGGAAATTTGGAAAAGCGTTGGAACGATTGTATCACCCTAAAAGGTGATTAACAAAAGGTGTTATGTTGATGAATAAAAAAAAAATTTGCAAAAAAAATGTTGTTTTCAATGTTAGACTCAGGAGTTATTGATCGATGTGTTACATCATATCAACAAACATGTATTTAAATATTTGAACACACTTATGAATACTTATTGCTTTCATAAAGAGTCCTGTAACTAGACATTAGAGAATGTATACATACATACATATATACACTGGTTATCATAAATTAAGGAAAAATCACAAAAATAGCGATAACTCTTTCAAAAGTAAGCCAAACCGTGCAAAATTTGCATATGTTGTCCACTAAGAGTAGCTGAGTAAAATTGCAATATGCAAATTAGTGACGCTGCACTCGGCTTACGTCATCTGCCTGGAGCATAAAAGTCCAAGTTTGAGAGAAAGCACACAAATTTTACTGTGATTGCGACATTGAAAATCTGAGATAGCCAATTCGTAATAATGACCTCTAGGCATCATTTGCCTGAAGAACTACGATGGAGAGCCATCGGGAGACTAGAGGCAGGGCAGAGTCAATCAGAAGTGGCCAGATGGCTAAATGTGAGTCCATCTGTGGTTCATAGACTTTGGAGGCAATTTCAAACCACAGATTCGGCATCTAGGAGGTTCAGTCAAGGACGGCCAACTGTTACGACCAGTGCCGATGACCGATATTTGACATTAAGTGCACGCAGGAATAGAACCGCTACTCCGACACATCTTAGATCCTCTCTTGCTGCAGCCACCGGAAGGTTGGTGTCAACGTCAACTGTGCGCAGAAGGCTCCACGAAGGTGGTCTGTATGCGAGACGACCAGCCATTTGCGTGCCGCTCACATCACGCCATAGGAGAGACCGTTTGCAGTGGGCCCGACAACATGTCCACTGGACGTCAGATCAATGGAGGCCTGTTCTCTTTACGGATGAGTCCAGGTTTAGTCTAGAAAGTGACAGTAGACGTTATTTGATATGGAGAGAACCTGGGACCCGTTATCATCCATCAAACATCCGTGAAAGAGATGCATACGGAAGAGGCAGTGTCTGTGTTTGGGGAGGCATATCCTTAGGAGGGCGCACAGACCTCCATGTCTTTCCAAGGGGAACCGTGAATGCTCAGGTTTATCGAGACAACATCCTTGATGCTTATGTGCGCCCATATGCCGGGGCGATTGGTGATTGCTTCCTGTTACAGGACGATAATGCAAGACCACACAGAGCTCGCATTGTTGATGATTATCTTCAACAGGAAACAATTACGCGCATGGAGTGGCCAGCTCGATCCCCGGACTTGAATCCTATCGAGCACGTTTGGGATGCTCTAGGGAGGCGTGTATCTGCCATCAATCCGCCCCCTCAGACCCTTGCCGCGCTTGCATCTGCTTTACAAGAGCAATGGCTCTCACTTCCTATTGAACTGATAGACCGCATAATTGAAAGCATCACACATCGCTGTTTGTGCTGTATTGCTTCTAGAGGCAATCATATTCCATATTAAAGGTACTTTTTCTATTGCAAACCGATACTTCCAATTTGTTTATTTTATACATGTGCTAATTTCTATACTACTATTAATGTCTGATAATTTCTTTTTATGTTGTTTAATACCTTACTATGTGTTGTATATTGTGGGTAAGTTTCATAAAATTCCATGTGTAATTTCTTGAGTTATCGCGATTTTTGTGAATTTTCCTTAATTTATGATAACCAGTGTATATATATATATATATATAGCGAATATATTTCAAACCAGTGAAATAAAAAATCGGTAAAAAATATTTTTTTAATAAAAATTAAGAAAGTTCCAACTTATGATTCTTCTTATTTCAAAAACTCACTATTTATTTTTGTTTGATTGTTTTACAATAAATTTCATTAGCTTTGTAATAAGTGCTGTTAAAATGCTATGAAATAAATGAAAATTTTTATATACTTTGTAATTAAGACAGGCAATTTAGTTTTCACCTTAGCGCTTAAGTATTATTTTACTGTAAGTCACACTACAACAAATTTCATCAAATCATCTTTTAATAGCTCGATTCACTGTGACATCCGGAGTCGATAAATGAAAACCAAGTCTACTTAGGAAGTTAACTAAGGGTCTAGAGTCGGAGTAGCTACTTGGCTTGAACACCAACTAGTAACCAGCACTACTAGTTAGACTATTGATATGGAGTTTAGTACCACATGATAGACCTCTTAGTCCCGGGTAGACTTTAACTTTACTTAACTTTGCTTTCTTATCTCATTATTACTTAAAATTTGATGGCTATTAATGTGTAACCTGAATTAACCCTGCTATCTCCGAAAGATGATATTTTGCTAGAATCGGAGCTTTAATATATTATAAACTTAATTTGGACATCCAGTACAGAAAGAATGTGGGGGTTCGGGTCTTATTTTTAATAAACTTAAATACACTCATGGACAAAAAATTATTAGCGCACCAAGATGGAGACGTCAAAATAAAACGAAATTTTACATACGTCATGACTACTTTGATATAAGTAAATTGTTAAAAAATCAAAGAAAAAGGATCATTTATTTCAGAGAAAAAGACAAAAGAACGGAGGATTTAATACCGTATTGAATCCCCTGCAGCGCGAATGCACGATGAGATACGATCGGGCATTGAGGTATACAAGTTCTGTATGATGTCTTGAGACATTTCGTTTCATATTTGCTGTAACCTTGCCTCTAGTTCGTTCATACTCGTGGGATGCCCAATTCGCCGTCCCAAATGATCCCAGATAGGCTCGATTGGATACAAATCTGGGGTTCGGGCAGGCCAAGGAAGGGTAATAACAGTAATGGGTAGACAGTCTTGTGACACCCTTGCCGTGTGAGGCCGAGCATTGTCTTGTTTAAAAATGGCTCCTGGTAGATGTTGCATGAGTGACAACACATGTGGTTGCAGGATGTCGTGGACATACAGCTGGGCTGTCATGGTGCCCCGGATCAATACTAGGAGTGACCGTGTATTGTAGGCAATGGCACCCCATACCATCACACTAGCTGTGGGAGTTGTGAGTCGCTCTAAAGCAAAGGCAGGATTGAGGCGTTCACCAGGGGTCTCCACACAAGCTGACCACCCAGCTTCCATCATGCCGATGTTTCTTCCCCTCTCAAACTGCTACAGCTGCTTGTATTGTCTTCGAAAATGGCGTAATGACATGTCTACCTCAGCTCTTTCTTTTTAAATGATTCAGCACATTCAAACAAGCTTTGGTTACCTGTTTTATACTCCACGGAGCACGACGTAAAACGCCCTCTACCGACCATTCGTAATGCGCAATCACGATGCGTTTCTAATCATTTGCATATCTCCCTAACATGTACCTTCATGCCAAGTTTCGTTACGATCATGCAATTATTTTTTGGTGCGCTAATTTTTTTTACCCACGAGTACAGTTTTAGAGTTCAATGAAGCCACAAACGCTTTTACAAGACGAATTTAGAACTAAAATATTTTTTTTTCCGTTTGATGAAAATATTCAAAACTCAAATAAGTTTTTAAACAGCTTACGATATTCAATACAATAATTATTTTTGCAGAAGTCTGGGAAAAAATGCAAGTTTCAATCTAAATAACTCGCAAATTTATAATATTATTCTAATTCACAGTTTAACATATTTCAAATACAATTTGTATCATATGTAATGGTAGCTATTACATTTTCGAATATACAAAAAGATCTATAAACAAATTCTAGATAAGTTTAAGGGTATTCAAAAAGTACTTGTACTTGAAGACAGATAATAACATAAAGGTAAATTGTTACCATTGAGGGCTATCATATGTTAAGTGAAACCGAAACAAATTTGATATTTATTTATAAGTTAGCTCTGATTTTTTAGTCATTTGCTACCAAATCGAAATTTGATTGCATCCGCGTTGAGTTGTTGCCGTAAAAAAGACTTGAATTCCTCGTTATATACTAGAACTCAAGCAACAATCAAAATATTGGTTTGCTTCAAGCGAATCTGTTCCAATGTAGGCAAAAATGATCCATTCGGCCGGATATGTTATGGCGAAGAATTTTTGAGGAGCGAAAGGCGTCATGATCGCGAATACGAGTAACTGAGACTTTGTCTAGTGATTCATGAGGCTTACTAAAAACAAACCATTTTTGATGCTGCAAGCGTCATCTCTTGGATTTTCTGAGGACTTACTGAATGATTCTGGTATATAGGTTAATAACTTTTTTAATAATGGGAAAATAAAAAAAATTTAAAAGCTTTGGAATTGATTTTGCACCGAATGAAAAAATATTTTTACTAAAAATGTATAAGTTTATAAACAGGAATAAGTTCAGTAATGTTGTCTCTTGCATCAAAGCGCATTTACAAATGTACATGCACTGTAATCTGAGCTACAAGTGAAGAAACGTCGCATTATCTTAGACCACTATCTACTAGCTATAAAAATCTGTTTGTGTAGAAATAAGTACTTACACACAATTATTAGTCGAATAAAATATTAATAATAAATAAAAACTCTAATAAGCGCTATTAAGCATGTATATCAATAAAGTTATTAAATAGTTTAATGATGAATTCTGGTCAAAAGTATTCGCGTACAATGCAACATTTGAAAAATTCTTTATTCTTTTAAATTTATCTATCGTACGTTCTATTAATATATCATTGCTTGTGAATAATTTTAAAAATTATTTTTTTATAATTCAATATATATTTTATTAGTATTCCAGTTCGAAACATCGATTATTATCAAATTTAAATTCACATGTCTTTTATATATATCACTAAATAGTTCATATTCTACTGCTTGTAGCTTGAATAGTTAAATTTCATTTACATTTGCTTTTAATATTATGGATAAAATTCAACGTTAGATTAAAATCATTATTCTTACCAAAATGCATTAGGCTGTGATTTTTAAAACTGAAATGTGTAAGAGTAATTATTAGATATCAATTTTGGTCTATGTGTATTTAATTTTTTCCCTGTCTTAAATAGAAATAAATCTTACAAAATATAACAATCTACTAGTGTTTGTTTCTAAGCCGAAATTAATCGTGGTACCATCGCTATCTTACATTCAGCATTAGATGAAATTATTTTTAACAAGTAATTTAATTATGAAACAAACACACAAGGTCGAAAAGTTATTTTCCTATATTTTAAATTAAATGAGAAAAATAAGAACAAGAAGTCGAGTATTTCCATGTCTACGAAGTTTTAAAATACTTCAGAAAGCTAATCAAAGATAGAACTACTAAGACTTTAAGAACTTGTTTTCCTTTCAAACAATAACAGATTTGAAATTAATCTTAAGAATCTATCTCTGTACTTCAAAAGTCATTATGTGTAAGAATTCAATTTTTCTGCCTTTGAAATTACTTCATAAACTCTGGAAATCAAAATTTCTCTTCAATGGAATTCTACACTTAAAAAGTATAACAACATTAATTAAATTTTGGATAGCTGAGTTTTCTAAAAGGAGTGAACTAGAGCGGAAAAATGAATAACTTTCCTTAATCTTCTCCATTGAAAGCAAATATTGCCATCAAAATCAATATTAAATTAAGTTGTGGCAGACTTCAAAGTCATCAATCTGAGTAAAAAAAAAAAATTCTTCCCTTTCGTGGTTTCCCTTTGAATTGTGTAAAAAATTTCCCCCTTCTTTAGCTGAAATAATTAAACCGACTTTAAGAGATATTAATCTTGGAACATAAGATTGTGGTATTAATGTTTAATGTATTAAAAATAAAAAACGAATAAAGCCATTATTAAATTCATTAAAAAGTCTGCTATCACTACGCTGTACAGATTAATGGTAATCATTGAAGGATTTAGATATAAAAAAATCCTATCATACATTTTTTTTTCTTTCTCATGTTCTGGATATCTTTAATAATTATTTCCACATAATCAGTATCTATTAATATTTTAATAAGTTTTCTATTATAGCATGGTTTTCGATCAGTTAGATTAGGGTTTGTGTGGAAGAACCTACAATTAATTTGTTCAAAGACTTTCTTCGTTTATTTTATTGTATCTTAACTTTTTAATAATACCAGAGGTTATATTTTCTCTCCATTGTTTTCTTAATTCAACAATGTTATTGTATGAATTTAATCATTTCAGATGAATGCCTTTAATTTATGTTTAATTTCAGTTTCATAGTAACTAAAGAGAAAGTAAATTTTCCGATGTGTGTTGACGTTTATTAATTCTTTGATTTGCTTCCTGCCATGAAAGTTAGAAATTAATAACATTCTTTTAATTAAAAGTTCATTCTAATATAACATTTAATTACTCGAAAATATGTTTGGTGTTTATATGCATTAAACAAATAAATTGGAAGTTCACTCTCGTATTTTTTTAAATATATATTTATTCTATTTATTCAAGAACTCTTTGAACTACATTTCATGCACAATAGGTTTGTTGAAGTCTGAACAAATAAACATATAAATAAAACAGATTTGATATTCCCCATTATTTTTAGAAATTCATTGCGTATAATTGTATTTTGTTTCATCTATTTTATTTCTTTCATTAAGACCTTGTTCTTTTCCCGAATTTGCATTATACAAATATGCTAAAGAAGGCAGTGAATTACGTTTTTAAGTTGTGTATTGTGTATAATATTATGCTAGTTGTAGTCAGGAGAATAAAATTATGTTGTTAGATGAAACTTACTGTAATAATACCGCTTAATCTGGGATTTTGTAAATTATTCAGTTAAATTAGCTTTTAATTCTAAATCTATGTTTATGATTTAAGGTAATACTAGACCTCAAATAGCAAATGCATTACCTAAAAGAATATTATGATCTATTTAATTATGCATTCATTGCTTAACTTTATTTATTTACAATTGAATAATTTTGAATTATCAAGGCCCTATATAAAGATGCATGCAGAAGCACAAATACATTTTCAGTTTAATCAAAGAGATATATAAATGACAAGATATCATAAGTCTGCAATAAAAAAGAAATATAATGTATGCGTATTAATAAAAATAACAGCAGTAATGTATGTCTTAGCAAAAATAGCTGTAATAATATATGTACATGCAATGAAAAAGGTTTGAACTAGTTTGTATTATTATTATTATTCTTTTATCTGTGTTTATATTCAATTCATCATATGTTTATGTTCAATTTATTTTATTTCCATAGATGTATATTTTGCATAAATAATAACATTGTCATGCCACACACCAGCACCATCTATCTAGAATTTATTTTATATTTAGATCAATTGTATTTTCATTATTAACTGTTTTTATTAGGTTTCATTTATGTAAATGTATAATTTCAGTATCATCTTTATTAATACGTATTCTGTGTAAAATAATTATTTATCTTTTTCTATGCTGCTCCTACTCCATCTACATAGTATTTATCTTTAACGCGATGGCAACTTCTTTGTTTTGTTTTTCTTCTTTCTTTGTTTGTTGCTTTTTGCGGGAGTCGCTTACTAGTATACTGAGTTCCCGCACTAAGCTGATGACTGATGCTAAACAAATAAATTACTTTGTTTCTGTTGTAAAGTTTGCTTAGTCTTGTGTCTTTTAAAATGTATTGATATCAAATTTGTCTATTTCTGGTGCTCCTTTAAATTGGCATAAGATTAATCAGTCCTCGTTTCTTATAAGAGACATTTTGAAAATACCAGACACGCTCACGTCGCTTTTGATTGAAATATCACTCTCTAATCAATTGAGGAGTGTGTTACTAGTGTGCTAAATTGTCAATGTCGTTGTCGATTACAGTTTCACTAGACTCTAATCAATCCTTCGACTGAGAAATGTATATGTGAAGTGAAATTACTTATAACTGAAATTACTTATAAGTGAAATTACTTATATAAGTCGATTACTGTTTCACTAGACTCTAATCAATCCTTCGACTGAGAAATGTATATGTGAAGTGAAATTGAGCTTCCTATACTTTAGTTCATTTATAAATTGATTTTAACACTTTTATAAGACGCCTAATGAAAGATCTACTAGAATTAAAAAAGAAAATAGATTGATGTAATATACATAAATTATAAAATAAACAATTATTTTATGAAGGGAATGGTATTCTTTGTTCAGGAGATACAAAAATTGACCTTTTTTTTCTAGACTGTATGCATACTTTAATCAGACTTCGAATTTATTCGTAAAATTGATGGATATCTACCTGTTTATTTCCTTGTCAAATTGTCTCTAATTATAAAGCTCTATCAGCAAGATTTTGGAACGGTTTCCTTAACATACCTCCAAGAATTCCATTACAGATTATTAAGAAAATCAGGCCTGTCAAATTAACCAAGTTCTTCAAAAATGCAGATATGTTTGTCAAATATCGTTAAGTACTAAAATATAAGAAAGTGCTAAAAAGGAAACCGACAAAATGGAATGAAAATATATTCGACATGTTTTGAGGATATCATAGAAAACAAACAAAGACATATGGCTGTCAAATAAAATGAATTTCTATAAAATATTTCCAGTTGTCAAATTGTGCGGCAGTTGAATCATCCGTTTGCTAATTTTAACGTCTTCAAATAAGTATTTCTTAGCCATTGAGGCTCCTTTCGGAATGGCACTCATTTCTAGTGAACAGTTACGCTCCTGACACCTAGATTTTAGATTATGCTACGCAATGATATATTCAAATGCTATTGTTGAAGCAAAAAGGCGAAAGGCACACAACGCATGAGGGATCGTAGGCAAGAGCTAAAAGTGTTCATTCATTGTTAGCCAAAATTTAATAACTTACATTTTGCGTCGAATAGCGCGTCGGGGTTTTACCCTTTAGAATGAATTTTATGAAATATTCATTCTTGTGTGTGATATACTATTTCTTCTCAAATATATCAGCTACCTAGAGATTGTTGTTCAGCAATATCACAGAACTAATATTCCCTCGATTTCATATTCTAAACAAATATTATAAATATTTACAAATGTGTTGAATTGTTTTTTTTAAATAATTAATCAGACATAAGGAAATAAATAATGTATGATTTTATGCTAAATGTAATTGAAAATGTACGATAATGCCTTCTCCTGCGTGAAGAGAAAAATTGCCTGATCTGTTTCTTCCGTACTGTAACATGCATAGAATAAATACATTTGCAATTATTATCATACATTTAATTAAAAATATTACAATGAAGATTTCTAAATTTAATTATTTCAAATGATTTGAATTTAAATTGATGAATTTATGTTTACTCAATCAAAAATTAAAAACATTTTTTTTTTTCATTTGTTAATTATTTTATATCGGAAATTAACTTTATTTCTGTACCGTTTTGAATCCAATTAAGAGAGTTTCTAATAGAATGTAAGAAAACATTGTTCTATTGAAAGTTTTATAATTACAATTTTTTAATTAAGAATTTTCAAAATGAATAAAGAAAGCAATTTAAGAATTTCTTTTCATAGAATTAACGAATAATGATGTTTTGTTTATTTACAATATTATGAATAAATATCTTATTTCTCTTTCAAATTATCTGGTTGCTAAAAAAATTTAATATTTAATAACGATCCCTTTTAAAGGAAATTGGAAAACATTCTTTTATAACTAAGGAGAATTTAAGAAAATAATAAAGCAGCATATATAGAAAAAAAGAAAAGAGGGAAAGCTCCAATAAAACCTTTGAAAAATAGAAATTATGTTTATTTATGTTAGGTGTTTACAGTAATCACATTTTCTAAAACACAGCGATTTGAGCTTACTTTTTTTATAATTTTAAGTATTTCTTTTAAATTTCAAATAATACTTCCTTTCTTAATTTTTTTGTCTTCCGAACATTAATATTCATCGTTAAAAAAAATTATCTGCCTTTATTTATAGATATAAAGTGATATAAAAAGTATTAAGCATTAAATTAAGAAACTAAAGACATTCGCAAACAAAAGTTATTAAACAACTTTAAAAAACGATAATATATATAAAAAAAACTATATTACAAATGCAATTAACGTAAAGACATTAAAGAACATTAATTAATATTTAGATTATAAAATAAAACTTAAGTCATGTGTTAAAGTTATGTGATTAAAAGTTAAGTGTTTACAGGCAATTATTGTGAGAATAATTTAAATAATTTTCCTGTTCAAAAGTTAGGTAACAAAATTATTGTCAATTGGTCAGAACTAATAGCCAATATAAAACAATCATAAAAGTACAATTCGTGAAGTATTAAATGATATAAAGGGATGTCATTCATTTATTGCAATTTCATCTAATCTATGCCTTCTTACTTTTCTAAACGTAATAACTTTCTTTTCCCATTTTTTTTTTCAAATCAAAAGAAAATAATGCTTGATTGATATCAATGAAGTATTATAAGAAATCTAAACTAGAAACAAATTTAATTATTTGCATTTTAAATGGGGAAATATGTTATAAATCATATGAAAGTTGAAATTTCTAAGGTTTCCATCAATTTGAAACAGTTTTGTCTTATAATCACTGCTATTTTTTAAAAAATTTGGTTCCAAGTTTAAAGTTAATGGATTCAGTTATTTATATCATAATTTATAATACAACAGCTGTTGATAGTTCTCAAATGTTAAATATTTATATTCTATTTTAAGAATATAGGGAAATAACTTTATTCAGGTCGAATACTGCATTTATTCGAATATAAGATCTAATAAATATAAGCACTAGCATGATTCATGATATTTATAATATAAGCCCCATTTTCCCTAAATATTCAAGTTAAAATTGTCTGCCACAGCTAATGTCAATGCAAATAAGAAAGAATTTTACAGGTTTATTTGACGGTTTGTATAAACTGAAAAATCAAGATGTTTAAACATTCCAAGTTCCTGGATGAAATAAAAAAAACCTGCGAATCCTAGGCTACAAGAATACATTACTTGGGTAAATAATTCATGGAATAAAATAACGAGCAGCTATATTGCCAATGCTCTACGAGAAGAATACATGGACACGAAGAACACATGGCAGAATACATAGACAAAAGTTAGAGTCAACGATATTATAAGAATTAAAGTAGCCAAAAATTTAGGCTGGAATGTGAGTTCAGAGTTTTATGACAATGTTACAAAATATAACATGGTTGCATTAAAATAAATGTTTATGGATGAAAATGTAAGTAAATTGGATTTTGAGCATGAATAAGTATTGACCCTTGGATGGTTATGGACGATCATATCTCGCATTCGAATAGCACACGATTATGCTAGTAGACGAGTTCAGCTCGTCCGAAGTATTTCGAACTAAATGGTTGCAGCGGAACTCTACTCGCCTGGCGAAACTTTTCCCTAATGCGCGCTGACGAGTTCAGTTCGTCCGCAGATATTACCTTGAGTTGTTTGTGTTACAAACGATACCCACGACAAATTTTAGCTTAATATCATATAGACAGCTGTTAGGCTAACGTGAAACTTTTTGTATAATTATGGAAAATGTTTCTGGTCTAATCATTGTTGATGTCATTATTTTTGTTGTATAATTTGGCAGCAGTTTGTTTCTGAAGCGACTCAAAAGCCACAGCTAAATAATTCTGATAATAAATAAGTTTTATTATGATACTCGTATGATGAACACTTCCATGTTTTAAGGAGTACCACACTCAAAAAGGAGTTTTAAATTATTATAGCAATTAAATGTATCATAAAGTTTAAAATTTAGTGTATTTATTTAGACATTTTAATTTAATACTTTACAAATAAATATTCATAATATTTATAACTTACTGAATTGTTTAAATGTGCCAGTTGTAATTGCTGTAAATATTACACTAATGTACTGCAAATAATGCTTTAAAAGCAAACGAGCTATTGGTATCTCCTTCAAAATAAGGGTGACATTTTCAAAAGCTCTCTGTTTGGTTTTTTTAACGTCACACTGGAATCAACACGAAGACTATTGTCAACAGACCTCGTACTTTTGAATCTCGGTCAAGTGACGAGGACGACACCTGAACTGGCACCCCTCTCTCCTAACTTCCACACCATTCAAATAGGAGGACTTTGGGCTCCAACTGATTTAACGTGTATCAGTACAGGCTACACGGCAGGCTCGAACCCACAATTGGACGAAAAACGCCGGCCGCGAATCCGATGCCTTAACCACTAGGCTACTGCGGCCACCATTTTCGGAAGCAACTCGGGAGTAAAAGGCTGCCCCTTTCAGAACCGTTTTATCATAGTTCTCCGTGTAATAAGAAAACAAAAACTATAGTTCGCCTAACCGTCAAAGAGTTATCCTGCACACAAAAATAAGACAATACTTAAAATTAGCCATAACGTGTCTTTTGTAGCAAAAATTAATACAATATAGGGTTTTATTTTCGGGTTTATTTTATTGATTTTTCAACATCACTACACACTTAGAAGTAATATGAGAGCTGTGACGATGAACCTCCAAATTTCGAATCTCGGTCAAGTGACGACTAAGACACAACAGATGGTACCTACCTCTCCAAACTTATACACCGCACCGACAGGAGGACTCGAAGCCTAGACTGATTTAACGTACATCAGCATCGCTACCCAGTAGACCTTTATTACCATCAGAACTCCAATCCCCGACTCGACTAAACAACGCCAGCCATGAATTCGCAACCGTGACCCCCAGACTTCCAATTCCACTTTTTCATCGAAACATGGTACATGAAAACAGCAGGTTCAAAATTATCAGGTCCGTTGCCAATAGCTCTAGCGTTACTTCTTGATGCGACGTTATTAAAACAATGAATCAAATTATCGATCGGTAATGGACTTGGACTTCCGGCGTCTAAGGCTAATCTGATACTCGTTAAAATTAGTCTTAATTCTGTTGAGTGGGGATATGTATAGCATGTTGCCTGTTCAAGTTTTGTATTTTTTATCTGGCTAAGCTCCAAGACCCAAAAACAATAACTCACTAGTTGCTTCTGGAGAGATTTTAATAAATAAAAAAATAATACTCCACACTTCCCATGTATCATTCCACGTGAGATCTTCGAGAATCTAATACATGTTAGGGCAGTTCATTTATCCCAAATGTATATGAGCATCACTCACAAAAATATTGTGTGACATGAACGTAATAAAATCAAAAATAAATGAAAAAGAAAAGCATAAATTATCGCTTAAAAAAGGCTGATCTTTTATGAATTCCTAGTTACCATTTATAGAACACAAACCATATAGCTTTTAGCATTTAAAGGGTTTAATATCTTATTAACAACGATTAAAATGCTATTAAATCTTTCATATTGAAATTAATTTTCGTTTCCCATATTCCAATCGGAATGTTCTTCCATAATATGTTTAGTGTAATAATAGTCCTCGTGTAATTTATTTTAATCGATTATGTTATGTCATAAATTTCTTATTAATATGGCTGTTATTTAACATTAATAAACTCTTCAAAGCTAATTCAATACTTTTCAAAGAATAGCAATAAAACGTCTTTGCATTTTTAATTAAATTTAAATATAATTTCGACAGTTTATGTGAGAAAATGCCATGTGAAAGACATTCAATATAAAGAATTTGATTGATGTTTTTATGAACGTTGCTCTTAGAATCAACGCATAACTATTGATGGCAGGCATCGTAATTTTGAACCTCGAAATATTTGCGCAACAGCCGCATAACATGGCATGTCTTTAATATCATCAGAATCCGAACCCATACTTCGACGGTAAAACGGCTCCTGAGAGTCCCGAACGTGGCAAGCATCCTTCCTCGGCCACGTTCAATATAAAAAAGTAAAGAGCAAATTTAATTAAAGGAAATGAATTCAAATTAAGAACAAAGGAAGAGAAAATTGCAATCGATAATTTATATATAAACTTATTTCAGTTGTCTCCTCTCATAGTCTTAAGTTCCTCCTCTTTAATTCTTTCTAGAAATGAAATAACACGAAATATCAAATATTTATTTTAACTTAAGCCACCCACTTTGAATAAATACTAATGTAATCTTTTAATACTGATTTATATTTACCTTTTATGCTGTAATGAAAAATGGAGGTAAAAAAGTATAGACGAACTATATTTGATGAGCAATAGACGAATGTCAAAACAGAAGCAATGGAACGAAAATATTACCATACTATCTCAAAAATTTAATTATTTCATATTATATCAGATAGAATGGTTTTGACAAGAAACATACGTGGCAAATACGTGAATAGAAAATTATTGAGACATTTCAAAATTTCTTTTGGGGTTGCCATCACTTTTATTTTGTTAAGTAAAAAAAAAAAACACTAAAGTGCATTTATATATGAAGCTAAATTTCACACATATGAAAGAAAATATGCAACGTGACAACGTTAATTGTCACAAATTGCAACTAGACATCGTGATATTCTTTCAAATTAGAGGACATTTTGAAAGAAAATTCATTACGAAAGAAATTTTACAAATTACTTAGTTCAAACTTATTCAGGATTGAAATATGCTCAGATCTTAAAGTATCTGTACATTCCAAAAAATAATGATGTTCAATGAAATATCCAATCGATGTAATCCATTCTGAAGGGAATGTGTGGAAAACAACCCTCATTAAACAACCCTCATTAGAAACAATTTGATCAAAAGTGATCAAATTGTTTCTAATATACAAATCAAGACATTACGTTACCCAACTGTGAATCGAGCTCTTTGTATAATTCGTTGAATCTGAGTAATTTCTACAACACAGTGTTTGATTTCAGTGTTCAAGGTCTCTAAACGGTTTGTATAACTCCGAAGTATTTGAAATAACCCGTGAATTGAAGAATTATTACCGCTAAGAAGCATGGTAATCATGGAAGCAGCAAAATGTGTGCATATATCAAGCAAACAACCTTTACGCTATGAAAAAATTTTCTGAACACCGAAACTGTTGTACGTTGGCGTAAAGGAAGGCGTATGGATGTAACAACTACTTCTAACTATCGATGCACGGCAATAATATTTCATGGCAATGGGAAGTCTACTTCTCAGTAGTTGCGTTGAAAAGGCTTATAGCCACTACGGAAACTGTAGTATCAAGGCAAACTGTATACGGAAAGCTAATGAAAATGATTATATTCCAAAGCACCAAAGATATGTATTTCACTGTCTTCATAGCAAAAGGGGGATCACATTAATTCGTGCAAAAAGCATCTGAACTGTAGTACACACCAAAGGACCCATGCTCTCTGTGCCGATGAGTCGAGATTTAGGTTAGCATCTGATTCTAATGATATTTACTTCAGGAGGGAGTTGGCAACGCAAAATTATTTCTTTAAACATTATAGAATATGACCGATTCTTTAGGACAGATGGGATGGTAAAGGGATAAATAATGGTACTGGATGTACACACCTGCAGTTCTTGAACAGAGGATCTATGATCAATTAAAGATTAAGAGTGAGGTCTTAGAGCCTTACGTAAGACATTTCAGAGCTGCACATGGAACTGAATATTTTTTAATGGATGATAATTCTTTTACTCACCAAGCAATTTCTTGAAAACGAATTCTTTGAAAATGGATTCGTTGAGTGAATAATTCAGTCAGCAAAACCCTGGATTCCATATTCCATTCCACCTTCAAAAAGTTGTAGCATAGAGGCATCCTCCTAGATGTATAAATTCCATAAAAACTAGAGATTCCAGCATATATAGAAATCAACCTCCTCCCCCAATATGTGATTAACAACATTATTGAAAGTTTCAAAACACGTTGTTATGTGTCCGAGTCAGGGGTCATCCCATAACACATTAAGTTCCCATTCGTTTATTTATTTCTGAGTTATTCTTTTATTCTGAATACTAATTTTCACACACTGTTGTTATTCGTATTGCTTCATGCCTTAATTTTATTTTGTGTTTATTTTATTTTTAAAGTTCTTAATTTTGTATTTATTTTATTTTTATAGTTTATCCCCTCCCCCAATCTGTGATTAACAACAATATTTAAAGTATTAAATCATGTTGTGATGTTCCGTTCGAGTGATCACATAACATAGTAAATCCACATTCGTTTATTTATTTCTGAGTTTAATCATTTTTTCTGAATATTCCTTCTCACATACTACTTCCATTTTTATTATTACATTCCTCAGTTTTAATTCGTATTTTTTATATTTTCAGATTTCTTAGTTTCTTTTCTTTTTGAATTTATATGTTACAATGTTATATGTACCATTACACAAAAATTCACAAAATTGTAGTTCACTGTTTCTGAGAAATCTGTGATTTTATTTATGTAAAAATAATTTTGGATATGAATGCATTTATAAAATATTTATATCATATCCCTATCAAAATCTCCATGAGACATTTTTGTTGTTTTTGGTAGAATTATTATGAACTTTTTCACATTCGGTTCATCAACATCTGAAAAATAATTTATTTTCTATAGAAGACCCATACAGAGAAACATTTTTGCCACCAAAGACTATTTATATAACTCAAGGTTATCATTCTTTTACCCAAACTGAAATTGAAAAAAATGCTAAAAATAACACTTCAAGATCAATATGTTTCCCGCCTTTAATCAATTTCAGCCGAATACTGCCCTTGCCATTTTTTACGAGCATTCCTCCTAAACTTTAAAATAAGTTATGATCATGGATCTCAAGTTAAACCAAAAATAATATTGAACTGAAAGTATGAAACTTTTAACGGCGAGAAAGTATCACAAAAATAATACCAAAAATATTACTTTTTTCGCATTCATATTTTGCTTAAACCTTAAGAAATCAATAATATTAAAGTTTTGTGTGATTAATCTGCAATCTTAAAAGGAATTACTTCCTTTCATCTTCTAAATTCCTATGTGTTATTTGTGTTTGATAAAAAGTTTAGAGACAAAACATCTAAGGGATTTTTTTTTTGAAATTCTAATCCTTTAAAAACAATTTTTTCTATTGTTGCATAAATATAAGGAAAGGAAAAATAATAAGGAATTAATTATTGGTTAAAAAATTATTTTTTTCGGTAGACATAATCGCTTTAAATTCAAAATCTTAAAAGCAGTTCTCTTTCGTATTTTTTTATATTAAGAATTTATTTTATTATAATAGCATATTTTCGTAATTTTGCAACTCGAGTACTGATTTTCTATTCAAAATATTTTTAATTAAAAAAATTTATTTGGATAATAAGTAGTTTTTGCATGTTTTCAAAATATAATGCAATCAAATAACAAGAGATATTTTACGAAGTTCAAAAAAGGAAGTTGTGATGGTCTTTTATTAAGATACCTAATCTTGGAATTTCTTCTTGTTTTTCTAATATAATTTAGTTTGCAATGAAAATGTGTATCATGTGCAATTCGCAAAACTTCCCTTTAACTAACATCTGGGATCTCTTTCTGATTTTATACTTAAATTTCCAGCTCCTTTCCAACCAAATGAAACGCGGTTTTGCAAATTAGGTAAAAACTTGAAGTATACTGAATAGATGTATTCAAATCGTTCAAAAGCAATAGAATTAAATATGATAGAAAGTTTGCGGTAATAGAAAATCACAAAAGTGTTGAAACTTAGAATAGTAACATGCGGGCATTACAGGCATATACAGGTGATCTATAGGAACTAGACCCGACGCTGTGCTGTCGAAGTTATCTCCATGTTGGATTAAATCACATCGGATCCCGATAAGAGTGTGCTTTGATTTCTTACAGAAGCTATTTGTATTCGTGTTGATGAAGTAGTGAATTTATGAAGAATATATCCCTTTTAAAAGGAGCAATAAATACACCTTTAGTAAGTAACTGACAATGATCGGGAACTGTTTTTGAGTGATTATTTTAATTACTTTATCAGTGCTTGGAATTAAGTTCGAGACCAGATTTGCGATTAGATTTATATTCTGAACGAAAGACGAGTAAGGTAACACAAATACGCCATAAATATACTTTGATTTCAAAAGATATATCAAATCCTTATATAAAAGTTTTTTATGGATGAGAAAAATTAAATATGTTTGAAAATTTTAATATAAATTTCCGTTGTAGGGAAAACAATGGAGGGTAAATATACTCTTTCTATTACAATACTTTTGCTCTCTATTGTTTTTCCTTATTCGATAATGAGGATAATATACATTTAGTCGCAACACATTATGGAATATATGAGGTGAATTTATTTAAAAGTCAACTCAAACATTTAAAAATAAAATAAATGGAGTTGAAATACAGAAAATCTATATCAAGGAAATTGCTGTCTTTTATATACGTTTAAACATTAGTTATCCTTTACTGAAATTTTTTTTAGCAGAAACACTTAAAAATTTCTGGTTCAAATATATATGGAACTATAACTAATGATTTATGACTTTAAGAATCATTCAATCCTATATTACCCTACCCAATCTTATATTGTCTAACTTTATATATTATTAACGATTATATATTTGTAAATACAGAAAGTGTACGTCATTAATTTTATAAAATTTAAATTAAGGCAATTTTTACATTATTTTTTTTTTTTGTATGTAAGAGTTGAAATTTTCTTTTTTGCTATGCAAACATTTACAACCAATAAAAGAATCCTGTCATTCAGAAATGCACTAATGTGTAATAAATTTATTATTAACACTGAAATAATTTAGTTTAATAATTTATAAGACATTCTTTGTCGGATATACTTTCATGCTAATTAAATGGACTTGGAGAATTTCAAGGCCCTTAAACTTCAATATTTTTGAATACTTTTCTTTAAATGTATGTTAGAGTCCCTCTTTTCTGAACATTTTAGTTTCAAAAACTAACTTATATCACCAAAATTTTCATATTTATTCAGGAGATTATGTTTTTCATCAGCTCTCTTTTTCTGAAAACAAAACATTTTAGCTTACACGCGGGATTCCTCAAACACTTCCATTGAATCATATTAGCTTAAATTGCATGCATGTGTTCAAAATTAGTTTCATTATGACTCATACATCACACACACACAAATTTTAAACAAATTATTGGAAGAAAAATATTTATATAAATTTAAATTGAATTTCTTTCTTAAGATTTCATAAATTTCTAAGTAACTGTATTAACAACCATTGCTTTCTCTAAATTTCTTAAAATTGTATTTATACTTCAGAATTCTTCACGTAGATTTATTTTCGTAATTTTCGAAATGTGCTTAAATTACGCTTCTTAGTGAATTTTTAAAATTTCTTTGAAATAAGAGGGTTACTATAAATATGAAGATACTATAATTATATATTTATGTTATAAAAATATGCGAATTACTATAAATATATATGGAATTATAAAAATATTAAAATTACTATAACTATTTATGATTTATAAAAATACAAAGCTTACTACAAATATATACGGATATTATATAGCAAAAGTAAAAATGCATGATTTGTTTTATTCGTAATATATTGATTTGAAAAATTATGTTAAATCCGATTATACTTGCAATTTTATATATCTACTGAAACTATATTTATCTCAAAATTATACAGATATTACGTTAAATAGTTCTTAATCACAACAGACCTCTAAACAGAGCTATTATGCATTCCATATCGCATACTAAGCGAAAGTATTTGTGATCGAAAAAGATTCATTTATCAATATCGTCGCGCTTAAAAGCCACACGAGGACTATTTTGAACACCGGTTGAGAGACGAAGTCGACGCATGAGCAGGCACCCCACTCTCCACACCATGCCTGCTGGGAACTTCCAGCCTCGTTAATGTTTACAATGTATAAGCCCCACTACACGACTTGTCTTTAATAATATCGGCTCTCAAGCCATTGACTCGACAGAAACAACGCCAGCATTGAGTCCTGACTATAACCATTGGGCTAATATGAGCACTCGCAACTGAAGCATTAATGCAGCTTATGATACGTTGTATAAGAATATTTACAGAAAAATATTTTTTTTCTAATGGCAGATTACAGAGTTACAGCAATAAAGAAATAAAAAACAATTACAAGGGAACAAAACACAAAAATATGAATGAATTATTTCTTATCGTATTTATTTTTCACTTCAAAAATTTTTTCATGAAAAAAATTAGCAAATATTTCCAATCTTTACACCAGATAAATGTATATATAAATCTGTAATTGATTCAATTGCAGTACAAAAAATGCGTATTCCATATAAATATATTTTAGGGTTGATCGAAGCATTTGTTTTTCTGGTATGACACACATTTGACAATATATATTCTGTACATTCAATTTTTCTTTTTTATAAGTCTTCAATGCATTGTTTTGATACTTTATGATTTGACATGTTTATATTCCTAGTACAGGTATTTAATACATCATAAAACTTTTGAATTATGATATGAAACTCCTTTCGAATAGTTAGAATTTAAGAAATAAGGTACTTCTATAAGTACAATAGGATATGGCATTTGCTTTGCTTTGTTAAAGAAAGAAATATCACTCAAGTATTTCCATTTTAATCTAATAATTCGTTACCAATCTTCAAAAGTATCAGTCACATCTCGTCTGTTTAGTAAACATAAATATGCAGTTTATCGAGTGACAGTGTGGATGCAATTGTACACCAGAACGCCTCCATATCTACACGCGGTTTTCAACTGTCATCAAAACGAACCAGGATTCATCACCAAACATTTCGTTTTTCTCATCTGTCGTTTTCAACGTCATTTTGGTTTGGCACCGCAGTAGACGAAGTAGGCGATGTTCCGTTGGTAAAGGCAGTGGAAGGAAAAATCACTTGGATTTCAGACTCGTTTCTGTACTACGACTTAAAATAGTTTTTGAAATAACCGGCAGCTCTATATCTGATTGTATCGAGGAACGAGTCATTGTGGAATCCATGAACTTTTATTGCAGGAGCATTTGATCCTCTCACCTCGTCGTCTTTCTGGTCGCGCCAAACTCGGATCTCCGCCTGTGGTTACCATCTGGTGTCTCTGCACCCAATATGTTCTGACGGTACACACCGTATGATGAATCTGATGAGCAACATGGCCCGTCGACCAGCTTGCAGTTTTATTACCTACCGATAATTAGGCCTCTCTCAAACTCTCTAAACTGTGCTAAATATCTTCTCAAACGGCTACCTGGCATTTTTCATTTACTAAAAATCTCCCTGAATTGAAAAAAGATCGTTACATTAATGAATCTTTCAGTATGTGTCAGTTTATATGGGATACATTTACAGATTATACAGCCACTACAGGGTGTGTATTCATACACACATTCCGAAATTTGGGTCATTTTTATGTTGAATATCATTCAACTACTTTGAAAAGTTTCGCGATTGTAACTTGCTTCCTTCTGGATGCCCTATATTCAATTTTCAAAGTGTACTTTAAGAATTTTATTTATTTATATTTTTAGATAATTAGTTATATATCTATGGTAATATGTCTACATACTATAACTATGCAGAAAATTTTTCAAAACTTTTAATAGCTGCCCATGCTCAAATAAACTCATTTTTTAATCAATAGATTTTATTTATTTATTTTTTTCAAAAGAATTGGTCACATTCTATCCAATATTTTTGTTGGAAGATTTGCAGCTAATCATAGCGAATAAAATCACTTACACTTCATGGAAATTATACAAAGATGTTCACTTTAAAATAAATAGACATATTCAATTTTAATGGTATTCTAAAGAGATGCGTTCGTTTTCCTATTTATAATAAAAGTGTAAAAATAAAGAATACTCTGTTTGAAAATAAAACCGTTTAAGAAATTAATATCTACATACTCTCTTACCTCGAGGAAATGTTTGCATTGTATAATTATTATCGAAGCATATATTTTTACTATTGAAAATCATTTAGCAGTAATATTAATATGCCAGTATTATCATCTTTCATATTAAATAAATATGATGTAGTAAAGGACTTATTTAAATTTACATTTTTTTTTTACAATCCTTGGTGTGCTAGTCCTAAGTGTTAAACCTTTTATAAGAAACATTTACCATAGACTAGTTCTTATTTTAATGTAGTATAATGGAAATTATATTTATTTGGATTGACAGCAATTGTTCATTCAATGGATTTAAGAATAGAGAGTAATATTTCTAACACATCACATGTTCCCGACACGAGTCACGTGTTCGATTTTCTTGTGCACGACGGGTTTTGTGCACGTCTGGAGAAAAATTGCAACGCTCAACGTATATTAGTCGCTACTTGCACATGTCTGGTTATATTCCTATTGATATTTTGAAACAAGACTCTTTTTGACAAAGTGAATGATAAAATAAGCTGCAATAAATTATTTCAATGGCTTTCTTATGCTCTGATGACCGGCAAAGACTGTGAAGCCTTTGTTACGGTAATATTGCAAATTTTTTTCCAAAACATTTTCCATGTATTTTTAATAATTTTTATGTAGATATTTAACTTAAAGGTTTTAGTATAATATTTGACAAATATAGTATCGGATAGCAATTATTTTCTTAATTTTTAAAACTTGGTACATTGTAGAAGAATTCAAGATTAATAAAAAGGATATAACATGTTTGACCATTTGTAGGTCAAACATTTTATTGACAAAAAATATTTGCACTTTCGAAATTAGGATAGAACATGTATGAAAATTCAGAATTGAAGGTTTTGTTTTGGTATCGTAAATTTGTATAAAAATCCGACCAAGAAAAACCGATTAAGTTAAAAATTATCCAAAAAATTATTTACGATACAATAATCATAAGATTAAATTAGAGAAAATTTTTAAAATTAGAATTTTTTTTTTATTTTTATGCTAAATGGAAACCATGTCATAACTGAAAACACTCTGTTCTGGAAGATAGAGGCAGCAAAATGCTACTAAAAATTGTTGCAAGTAAACACAGTGAGAACCATGGCACAATTACAAAAAGCTGGTTTATTTATAAAAAGACATATATGAAACAAAGTACGGCAGCGTGAGTTTCACGCTTGGAGATTCAACAGCATCAGAAGTAGGAGTAGTAGTGACGTCAAAAATCTTTGAAGTGTTCAAATAAATTTGTTAATTTTAATGTTATCGGGTAAGCATTTTAAAACTTATATATAAGTGAATTAAGTGAATTGTATCAGAAAAAGTCAACAAAAACATCAAAATCTATGGGATTGTTTAAAAAGTTGTAAAACTGATTTTAATGTGCTCACGTTTTCCTACATGGAAAAAACCTTGTAAAAATTGTAGAAGATAAAACATTTTCAATTCATCAAACAGCATATTAGATAAATCTATTTTTATGCAAAACATACTATTATATTTTAGCATTAATTCGTTTTAAATAGGGAGGGAAAAAATAGTTTCATTTAGAATAAATCTAAGTACAACTTTATAAGTTGAAAATATAAGACTGCACTAATTTTTCCTAGATACTTTTAGCAAAATCTTTTCCCAACCAAACTTCTGCAATAGTATTATCATACACTTTATGATAAGTAAATTGCTAATTATTATGATCTGGCTCAAGTAATAAGCGAATCACCCACACATTTATTTGATATAAAATATCAATGCATTGAACAA
>BMAW01033257.1:0-15489 GCA_019974015.1 Nephila pilipes
CAGTCTTCTCACACAAAATAAAAAAAATTCACGTCCTGACGTATTCATAAACAACCACAAAATCACCTGGTTTCAACACACCAAATACCTAGGAGTTATCCTTGATAAAAGACTCACCTTTAACCAACATATAACACAAGCAATCAAAAAATTCCGAGCATGCGCGGATTTGGTCTACCCCTTAATCGCTCGAAATTCCAAATTAAGCATTAAAAACAAGTTGCTTATCTATGCTCTAATTCTCAGACCTATCCTTACCTACATCTGTGTCGTTTGGGGTTTTGCTGCAAACACACACCTTAATAAACTAGAAAAAGCACAAAACAACATTATCAGACAATTAGTTAACGCTAAATGGTTCATGAGAAACACAGACATTTATACCTAAATTAACTTCCCCACCGTAAAAAAGTTCATACAAAAAACATCTTTTAACTTCTTTAATAATCCCATGAACATTAATAACAACACCCTCACAAACATCTCAAATTATACTCCAGACCCATTTATTAAACGACCAAAAAATGTACTTATAGATTCTTATTCATTTCTTTTTAATTCATTCCTAAAATCCCACACCATCAAAATTTTTTCTATTCTGAAACACCCACCGCCTCACATCTTCCTGACCAATCACAACACTCCTTTCAACCAAACCAAATTTTCTCAAAATGAAACACACCCACATAAAAGCAGTAACCCTATTGTGTGTGTGGTCGGCTGAATCATACCCTCACCCCTCACCTACCCTTTCTTCAAAAAAGGGGGAAAATAATACTTTTTAATTACAGAACTCTCAATTTTTAATGTAATTTTTATTAATTCTTATGGAACTCATCAAACAAACGTGTGAATTAACCTAAGAAAACATCATTGGGACAATAATAAGAAATAACTTAAAATTAACTCCCCCTTCCCACTATTGATGCATTTCGAAAATTCAGGCTCACGTTAGCGATAACAAAATCTCTTTCCATACCAACGAACTCCCTGAGGAAATAATTTCGAAAACTATTATAAGAAGTCTACCTATTTCATATGATACAAACGAAATTTTTCAAGAATTAAATACCCTTAATTTTACTGCAAAATCGTGTAACATGCGAAGATAAAAAAATAAAAAGAAATTCCCCTCTGTCACTATTTTTAGTTATATTACAGAAAAATAAAAGGCATATTCAAAATTAAATATTTTGGTTATTTCTCAATCAAAATTGAGCCCCTAAAAAAACGTAATACTCCCAATCAGTATCAGAGTTTTTTTTTTCACCATTCAAGATTCTGTACCCGCGTCCCAAAATGCTTAAAATGCGCGGAAAACCATGAAGCAAAAGACTATACCAAGACTTCAGATATCCCTCCCAAATGCTGCAATTCCGGAGAAATCCACATAACAAACTATACGGCTGACCTAGAAATCCAATGAACTACAAACCACTTCCCCCACCCACTTCGAATTATTGGGAAGAAAGTTAATAAAATAGCACTGATAATCTGTCACAAAATGATCAAACATCTACACCATCCAGCAACTCCGATAATAGCTCCAGTATCTTCTCTGAAATTAAAACTTTTTTAAAAACTTCAGTTTAGCTAAAATCAAAGAGTCATTCTAACTTTTCACTTTCATAGGATAAATTTTTACTGATAAAAATATTGATATGTGATAAAATTGAAAAATCATTTTATTTAATATTCCATGTATGCAGCCTTTGGTTTAATGCTTAACATAAATAATAACTATACTCCTTCATTACTCATTGCCAGCTAGGATGCCAATGGTATTAAAAATAAAATAGGTGAACTAAATAATTTCATTGATGATCACAACCCATTTATAATTAGAATCCAGGAGATGCATCTCAACCTCTCTGATAATTCAAAAATCCCCAATTATACCACTGATAGATCAAACAGAACCCCTCATCGTGTTGGAGACACAGCAATTATGATAAAAAATAGAGTCTTTTGTCATGCGGTTCTGAAAAGCACTCCTCACTCTGAAAATACTACTAATTTTATCAAAGCTCGCAGTAATAACTATACTGCTGTTTGTAGAAAATGCAACACCATGAAAGAATCATCAGAATCAAATGAAATTTAATGCAGAAACGACTTGTACTGATACAAATAAGTGATGAAATTTTCAAAACAAAAGAAACAAATTAAGCGTCCGAAATCAGTATTTGGTGCAGCCACCATGCGCTGCAATAAGTGCTGCTATACGACGTGGCATGGAGTCAAACAGATGTTGAATATCTGCTTGAGGAAGAGAATTCCATATCGCTTGTATGCGCAACCAAAGTTCGTCTTTGGAAACTGCAGGACGCGGATCACGAGCGAGACGCCGATCAACCATATCCCACACGTGCTCAATAGGCGACATATCCGGTGAATAAGCAGGCCAAGGAAGAAGTTGCATGCGTTGTGCTGAACAGAAGTCTCGAACAGTCCGCGCAACATGTGGGCGTGCATTATCCTGCTGAAAGATAGCTCCAGGGATGCCTTGAAGGAAAGGAACGACTTCGGGCTGTAGCACTTCACGGACGTACCTGTTGCTATTGAGATTACCCTCAATTCGTATCAAATTGGATCGTCCATGATACGAAATCGCACCCCAGACCATAACTCCGGGTGTTCGACCACTATGTCGTTCAATAATACACTCAGGAAGGCAGCGTTGACCGGCATAACGTCTAACATGAACACGGCCATCATGGGTCCACAAATTGAAGCGTGATTCATCTGAAAAGACAACTTGGTGCCAATCAGCTCGCCTGTCTCTGTGCTCAAGAGCCCACTGCCGACGCAGCCGTCGATGATTCGCCGTGAGGGGAATCCTGTATAAAGGCACCCTTGCACGCAATCCACGGCGCAGCAGACGACGACGAATTGACGAAGCCGACAATTGTACACCTGTAGCAGTAGACCAACGTGCTGCCAGCTGCCTGGAGGAAGCTGTGCGATCATTCACCGCCATGCGGAGCAGGTGTCGATCATCGCGCTCTGACGTCACCTTCTGTCGTCCAGTGCCTGTTTTTCGAGTTGTTCGGTGCTCGTCGGTCCACTGCTTCCAAACTCGCATCACTGTGGAACTGTTCCGCTGCATACGAGCTGCTATTGCGCGATAGGAAAATCCTCCTTCTCGAAGGCCGATTATCCTCCCTCGTTCAAACTCCGTAAGTTGCTTGAATTTCTTATTCTTCCGTCGTGGAGGCATACTCAGGTCTCACTAAACGTTTGCCACTAACAAATAATCATAGACTTTTTTCAACGTCCCGCTACAGCACTTTATTTATACGCTTTCAGCATCAATTCAGAGGGCGCTGCGCGCGCCGCGCACGCGCGATGGCTCTGAAACTTTATTAATTTGCATAATATCCTATAATTGACATTTGCTGCGAATTTCATTTGATTCTGATGATTCCTTCATGGTGTTGCATTTTCTACAAACAGCAGTTTATATCACTATCAGTACCATTTACCACCTGCTCATTCTGATATATCTTCTATCAACGAACTTAGCAGTGACCATAATCCCATAATAATTGATCTCTTACTTAGCAGTATTCCCCCACACCCCCGACAAGATTATCAACTGGGTGAAATTCCAAGAAATTATCCACCAAACGATGCCATGAAATCCTGAAATCATAGACGAAGCAGTAGAAAATTTAAACTTCATAATCTCACAAGCAATAATTTGCTCCTCTGTCACTAAAGTGATAAATACCCCCCCCCCAGGCTTCCTCAAAACATAAGCATATCTCATTAAAATTAAAAATAGATTTAGAAAGCTTTGGAACCAGACAAGATACCCCCCCTATAAAAGAGAAGTAAACACTCTCATCAGACAGATTAAAACCTTAATTTAAGAGCACAAAAATAGGAACTGGAAGATAATGTTGGAAACCCTCAACCCTGAAGATAACTCACTTTACAACTTAAATAAAATCATAACTAAAAAACGAACAATATCCCTCCTCTCAGTAGCCCGAGCGGAATGGCCCATTCCGACTGAAAAGTAGAAATGACTCTGAAAATGTCTGCTGAACCATACTCAGACGAGAAAATTGAAATCAAAAGAACGGTCTCTAATTTCCTTGCAAATAACCAATTATCTACCACCCTCTTTGGCAACCCCAGTTGAAAATCAAGCAAATCATCAAATTTGTAAATAAAAGCACCTGTTCTGATTCATTCCCAAAATTGTTCTCAAATACCTGCCCGACAAAGAAAGTATGAACCTCACTAAATTATCAACAAGTATGTTCAACTACTTCCCATCAAAGTGGAAGAAGCCAATGTCATGATACCTAAGCAGCAAGACCTACTTAAAATTATAGACTATTAACTGTTAATATTTGCCACTGGTGAATGTTAAGAAGATTATATTAAAAGAATCAAAATCACTACAGTAAATTCTCCCCAGACAGGTGTAGTTTCCGAGAGGTCACTCTACCATCCATCAATTAATCAGAGTCACCAATATCATTAACGAAGGTTTCACCCATAAATTTTATATCATAGGCATCTTCCTGGATGTAAAGAGAGCTTCAACAGGATGTGGCACGACGGTCTGTTGATCAAAATGATCAATCTAAACTTCCCAACTTACCTCATCAAAATTATTCATAGATTCCTGCAAAATAGATCTTTCAGAATAAAAATTAAAGATAGTTTTTCTAATAATGGTACTATGGCTGCGGGCTATCCGCAGGGGTCCATTTTAAGCCTCCTATTGTACAATATTTTCACTTCAGACTTTCCACACCACGCCACAGTCAGTGTATGCCTCTTTGCCGATGACTCTGCCGTACTTGCACAAGGAGCAAACCTCAAATATACTATTAAAGTTCTCCAAAAGTACCTCGACGCTCTCGAACTTTGGTTAACTGACTGGAGGATCGTAATAAATGTCAATAAAACTCAAGCCATTTTCAGAAGATACGGAAAAATTGACCCTACCATGAATTTAAACCTTTTCGAAGAAGGGATCAAGTGATTTTCTGTTGTACACTACCTAGAACTCCAAATAGACTCCAAACTAACCTACAAACAGCATATCAGATATCTTTCCGAAAAATTTTAGACCAAAATTCATCTATGCATCTCACTGATTGGCAGAAACTCACTTCTTTCCCTAAAAAACAAAGTGCTACTGTACAATCAAGTTCTTCGTCCAATCATCACTTATGCAACCCCTATTTGGGGGTCGGCCCATATGAAAAAAGTGCAAGTAATGCAAAATAAGATCCTAAGAATTATGACAAATTCCTCCTGGAACATCAGAAACTCAATTATTCATAACGACTTAAATATTGATTCCATTGAAGACTATATCACCAAGCTGTCGCGAAATGTTTTCATCTCCATGTGAAATCACAATAATGAAATTATCAGAGCTCAATCTATTTTTACCAATCCTCATTCAAAATTCAATTTCGCCTACAAGACAACCAAATGGTCTCTTCCCTTAAGACCTCCATAGTGATTCTCCATAATAATACTTCACTTCTCGTAAGGATTATAGCATCTCCATTTGAATTTCATATTGATTACATCTAACTCGCATTGTGTTGATACTGTATGGTATCACTGGTACTCCTATGATCTATTTTTCTTCATTCATTAATTAATTCTAACTGCTTCATCTCGCCGAGGGGTGCAGTCTTCTGAACTTTTCATTCACCATTTTTTCCTACATTCTAAACAAAAGCGATGACTCGCTGACGCTCGTCAACTATCTTATGTATATATTTACCAACCATTATATTATGTATATATTAACCAACTATTTAAATATTACTTCCTCGAAATTTAATTAGTCCAAATTAGTACAACAACATTCTTCAAGATAACAGTTTCGGTATTTATTTTGGTGACTTCAAAATCAAACAACCCACCTAGTCTGAGGGTAGGGCCAATAGGTCAGCAATATAATTTTTTAGATCTGTAATGATAATTACCAACTAGCAGTCCCAGATTTCCCCACCCATTTTCCTTACAATAGCCTCTCTCATTCAGTCATTGATTTTGCCATCCTTAAAAATATTTCTAATTTTCATATTGAAAATATTAATGCTCTCCCTAGCGATCATACCACCATATTAATTGATATTTCCTCTGTACTAACATACTCCCTCCTCCTCTTCTCACTCTTACAATTAATAACTGGTTTAAATTCCAAAATACCATTCATAATTCTATTACTGGCAATCATTCTATCAGCAACATTAATGATACCTTTCACTATTATTCGGATATTACAGATTACGTTGTTAATTACCTTCCTTTAAGCGCTACACGATGTCCCACTGGAGACGTGAATTCAGCGCTTTTGAACCTAAATTGGTGTCTAGTATTTTACAACGTTTCATACAACGTTTGATGGAAAATATAGTATTAGTTTATAATCTTAATTAATATATATTATTTATTATTATTTACCCTTGTTATAGATTTTTCCTATCTATCTAAATAAATTTTGAAAAGACAATAAAATACTAAAATAACAACAGTTATATTTCATTTCATTCATACTTTTATACTGGACTTCAAGACAGCATGAATCATTAGATGATAAGGTAAGAAGATATATTTAATTGAAAATGAATGAACGTCTCAATTTAAGAACCAAGCACGTAATTACACGAATTAAAGTGAACTTTATTCTCTTGTTATCTTATGAAAATAACAAGAGAATATATTTACCTTATATACATTTCCTCCGTGAATGGGTTTTGATATTAAGTTAGATATAAAAAAAATTAAGACTTAGAACACCAAATGGTGCATAAAGATCGATCCCTACGGATTTCTTAAAAGTAATTATAGATATCGGAAGGTAAAAATTTCTTTTTAACTCACTTACACTTACATGATTCATATGCTTGTACATTAAACTCAATCTGATTTAACTTATTTTCGTATTTTTATTTGTTTAATTAAAAGAGAAAAATATATTTTTTAAACATATTTACTGTGAATTCTAATGTATTTTGATGGTTGCATTATAATACTTTAATATATTTTGTTCTCTTCTTTCATGATTAAAAAACATTCTTTAAAGCCGGGATAGCCAAACCGTGACACATTAGATAATTACAAGTTGCGCTTTAGTCAATTTTGAGAGGCTATCGGGGTGCCGAATAACAGCAATTAGTTAAAAATATTGAAAAAATGAAGTTATTGCAAAGGACATTTGAAAATTAGTTTTTTGAATTTGCTAAAGAAGAAAAATACATTCTCGACATTAAAAGCCCATTTTCTTTTAATGAACAAAACAATGCAGATATCTAGTAACATATAATTAGAAATGATTGTTTTAAAAACATTTCATTTTTAAAAATGAAACTTAATAAAATTAACTCCCAGATCAAAATGCTTCTGACAAAATTAATTTATGGCTTTTATTATCATATAAACATTAACCAGAACTACTGAAATTCATACAAATATCATGTATGACGTTTCTGAAGGAAATCAGATGTGAACAAGAATTTTCATCAAATAAATTGATTTAAAGCAAAGCAAGGCCGTGAATAACTTATTGAAATTTTCAGAGTTACCTTCTGCTTTCAGTAACAAATTTTATGACAAACATTAACAGACCAGCAAAATCCAAACAGACAGAAAGGTTTCATTAATGCTAAGTAATTTTATGTTCTGTAGTAGTTCTGTTACACATACATTAATTTAATAATTTTAAAATTTAATTATGTTTCTAAACATATGCTTAATGAGAGAACAAGCAAATCCAGGTTGCAAGCTGATCTAGCTCTCAATGCCAACAGCTGTAATTAACAGTTATCTTCCCCAAACGGGACACTCTGTCAGCTCTAGCAACGTAATGAAGTGATCTCCCTCTCGTACAAGAATCATTCCTGACTATTGAAGAGTGGTGCTTCATTAAGCTAAAATAAATAAATAAATTTAACTGAGTGAGTAAGTTAATATTTTTTTCTTAAGCGAAGAAGATTCTATCCAGATATCTATGTTCACCAATTTTTAACATGAAAGCTAAATGTTATAAAAAGTGCTAGAGTTATATGGTGTATCTGAACACATCTGTCTAAAAATTGGCGTATGGTGTGAAAAAGGTTAGTGAACTCTGCTTTAAATAATTGAATGAACAAATTGTGTAGTAATTATTTCACCCATATTATTATAATAAATTTTGTTCTTTATGAATTTAGTGAATATTGTGAAATTCCAAAAACTGATTTTACTAAAACCAAATTTCGTATAATTATGATAAATGCTTAAAGTTAAGAAGAGATCACTTTCGCTCGAAAAAGAGCAAATTTTGTTCCCCATATATTAACTCTTTGAGGGGCGGCATATAAAAAACAGAATATTTTTGCTAAAATTCATCTGATATGCATTAATAATGCTAAAAGGACACAATATCAATCAGTTAAATAAGTTTTTATTTATTTCCTGATCTTTAAGAAACGGTAAATATAATATACCACCGTCCTTCTAGGACATCTTATTTGTATACTCGCTGTTGATATCGGTTATTTATAAAGCATCAGATCCGTCTTTGCAATTTCCCAGATTTGCTTCTCATAGCTCGCTGTTTCGTATCCTTCGGAGAAGTAAGAAATACTTTCATAAAAAAAATTACTTTATTCTAGTTAATTTGAGAAATATTAGGATCACAAAACATTTTTGAACAAATTCGAATTTTATGATGTTGTATTTTTACTTTTAAGAGTGATAATTTGTATTAAAATATGTCAATTAACTTAAGTATAGCTTTTTTATACATACATAATTTTCACAATTTAATGATAAAACTATATTATAAACTTAATAAACTAAGTTTAGCTGAAATGCATACACAATTATATTTAAACTAAGGCATATTTTTTATTGCACAGACTGAAATGAAGTTTTCTTCTCCCTTGTGTCTGATGATAACTCCGATCCGTCAGAAGGGAGCTCTTCAAACAAAACAAGTTACACATTACGATATTCCCAATCCCAGAATTATTTTATTCCCATTATACAATCTCAATAAATTCCCAAATTAAGTTTATAAATAAATTTAATATTTAAAGAAATTATATTAACAACTTTTTAAGTAATTTTGAAAAGCGTTCTAGAAAAGTTATAGTTATAGTATTTCTTAAAAGAAAATGTATTTAAAAATAATTAAATGGATTTTTTTATAAATATATTCAAAAAATTATTTAAAAGTTTCAATATTATTTTATTCCATTGAAAAATAATTTTAAAAATACTTGTATCGTAATTCAAATTCAATATTAAATTATATAAAGTTAGCTAGTGACAAAATACTTTAATATAAACAAGTATAAAATTACTAGAATTTCTGGTAGGTGTCTTGAAGAGTTTCTTAAGGATGATGCTCTCTTATATTAGAACATATGAGAAATAATTTTTGAAATTATTAAGGTGTTGAGAATGACTCTCAATACTTGGCATTTTGAAAACGTTCACATACAATACTTGACACTATTATTTTGTTTTATATATTATTAATATTAATCTCAATGATTTTATTATTTATTTTATTATTATTATTTCAGTAAAATTTTTACGAAATTGTGGATTTTCTGGCACATTTTACTAGCGTGTACTAATGAGTGTTCCAATACTGTTTGTCTTAAAAATTCCCGTAATGACGATTCGGAAATTTACTATACAAGACCAATGAAGTTTTAAATTATTTTTTTTTCAGCATATGATGAAATAAATTTCTTACAAAACTTCAAAGGATATCGAATATACATTTATAAATGTTCAAATTATCCGCCCCTTTCTAGGCGGCGAAGCTGAACCTGTTTGCGCAGATTTTGTGATAATGGCTTTAAGGTGCTGGGAGTGACTTTTTTAAACAATCGTATCAAGTAAAATATCTAAGTAAAGTAGAATATTAGAATTGAAATATTTATTATTATCACGTTTAACCCTTTCACTACCGGAGGGAGAAAAAAGAAGTGCTTCTCTGGGCCCGCGACTTCTTACCGCGGATTATCACGTTGTGCCCAGACGATTTTAGATATTAAGCCTAATTCATGAAAAAAATTCCTCTAAAATCGGCTATTCATTAGAATATTTGGTTTTTACAAATATTATTTAAAATGTATTAAATTTAATGTGTACGAAAGGAAAAATATTTAATCGAAAATTGGATTTTTATACATAAAATTATTACATAAAAATCATATCTTTTAAGAAAATACAAAATACACTTACATTTGTTACATAAATTTCATGGTGTAAGGATGTTCCATTACATGGAATATTAAGATATTAAAAATGAATCTTATTTTGCTGCATGGTATTTTTATATATATAAAAAAAAAATCTTCAGTTCATAGTACAACTTCACCTATCTGACACACATATTTTGTCAACTTTTGACGCTTCAAGCACGATTTTGAGCAAAGGGCACATCTTCTTGGCCCTTCCCCCCCTTTAAAGGCTATGTACAGATTTGGAATAATTTTGCTAACATCACTGTCAAATTCATTCATTAATTCGCAAATCTCAGTATCAGATAAGCACTTTCTTTTCGTCGTGACTGTCGCTACAAATAAAAACCGACCGACTGAAACGAACAGCTGAGAGGCTCTGCACCAATAGCAATATAATTCCTATAAACATCCATAAATTTTCATAAATAAAAAAGCAAAGCGAAAGCAAGTGCACCCCTTAAATCATGTCACTACATTTAAAGAGCCGCGCCGCAACACGTGCTTTTAACAATTAACCCCCTCCTGGTAGCCAGAAGTGAAATCCAAGCCCATATCACTAAGGTCAACACTCCAAGTAATCTATCTATATAGATTTCGTGGTATTGTAGCGCCATCTAGTAGCCTTAAAAATGAAATTAAATGTTCTCATCAAACGTATCTTTTTTGATACGTTGGTCTGCGGCAGGCATTCTCGGAGCATATCTAATATGATACGCTAGGCACAGGAAAGCAAACGCGAGCGTATCGCATGTGATACGCTGGGAGTGAACGGGTTAAACTACGAACTTAAACAAGCGATCTTCTTCGGACGAATTCCTTTTATTCCGTTAACAAAACTACACGAAAAGACATTAACATAACAAAAACGTTGCCACTCAAGATAAGCATAAATATTTAGGAAATACAAATAGAGAATCCTAAAGATTATACATTTGACGAATCCTAACATCCATCCCACCCTGATTAATCTCTAGAGGGATGATCAGCTGTATAGGACGGGTGATGTCTTTTCTTCCTGCACGTAGAATGCACGATCTAATTTTTCCATCTCTGCCTTCAATTATTTTTTTTAATGCAAGCCCTTTTCCTCATGTATTTTGGGTGGACATCTTACAACAAAACGACATCTCCAAGTTAGAGATTCAGAGGGCTTTGATGGTCGTTGATATGGTGAAATGAGTGTAATTTAAAAGATATTCATTCCACCATCTTTTCCAAAAAGTGTCTAGTAGCTCCTGCTATTTTTTTATACAATTGTGTATGTTTAGCAACGTTATTTTATGGATTTGTTGGTATAGCGGTCAATTTTCTTTCAGTCAAAAAGTGAGTAACTTTCCACAGAAGTATCAGCTCTTTATTTGCAGCATGGAAGGTGGTGGCATTATCTGTATAGATTTTACATGGGAGTCCTCTTCGATCAACAAATCGTTATAAAGCCAAAAGAAATTTATCAGTGCTCAAGTCGGAAACAAGTTCTATGTGTAAGGCTCTAGTAGAAGCACACGTAAATAAAGCAATGTATACTGTGTCTGAGGGACTCTTGTTTCGCACATATAAAGGGCCAGCAAAGTCAATACCAGTGGTGGAAAATAGAACATTTGGTGTTACTCTTTCAGAAGGAAGAGGACCTTCGATTTGATTTCCAAGTTTTGACTTTGAGAGTTTGTAGGGTAAACATATATGAAGTATATTCTCTATAGCTTGACGTCCTCGTAAAATCCAGAAATCTGAACGCAATTCAGAAAGAACGTTCTAGTTCCCAAGTGATGAAGACGTACATGTGTATTTTTTATGAGCAGTCGTACAAATGGGTGGTATCCTTCAAGAAGCAAAGGATATCGTACATCTGTCGATAAAGAAGCGAATTGCAACCTACCACCAATTTTTATATGATTGTTCTTTAGGAAGATATTGAAGCGTGCAATCTTTGATGTTGAAGGTAAAGGACGGTTGTTTCTGAGAGCTTCTATTTCAGCGTGAAAGCGCTGCTGTTGCACGTTGAGGATCCAGTAATCTTTAGCTTTCTGTAATTCTTTTGCTACCAATTCAAATAGAAAACGTTGTTCATTTTTGAAACTGTGCAAAAAGCGTAGGATCCAGGCTGTTACACGAAGAAGTTTTGTGTAGGAATTGTAATGCGTAATGTCAATAACAGTATTAGTAGTTTCTACATAATTGATCTGGTTTCAGAGCTTCTATGTTGTCATCACTTCCTTCTTCAAATACTAAAGGTCTACTGTTAAGTGTGGCTTCCACACCAATCAGTACTATACATAGACCTTCTATATCCAACAAGGTACGACCAACATTTTTCGAAAACATCTCTTTGTTAGGCCAATCAAGCTTTCCCACCAGCAGCCCTACCAAGCCGCCTGTGGTACAATAAACTTGCATTGTATACCATTATGAGCATACAATTGTTGGATTTTTTCTGATGTGATAACCTTCCATAGAAGTATCAGCTCTTTATTTGCACCATTGAAGGTGGTAGCATTATCTGCTTAGATTTTACATGGGAGTCCTCTTCGACAAACAAATTGTTGTAAAGCCAAAAGGAATTTGTCAGTGCTCAAGTCGGAAACAAGTTCTATGTGTAAAGTTATAGAAGTTGCACACGTAAATAGAGCAATGTATGCTGTGTCTGAGGGACTCTTGTTTCGCACATCTGAAGGTCCCTAGTTCGATCCCGGGTCTCGGCACCATTTTAAACAATCGTATAAAGTAAAATATCTAAGTGAAGTAGAATATTAGACTGTGAACTATTTGTTATAATCACGTTTAAAGTACGAGCGTAAACAAGCAATCTTTTTCGAACGAATTCTTTTTATTACGTTAACAAAATAACATGAAAAGACATTAACGAAACAAAACCGTTGCCACTCAAGATAAACATAAACATTTAGGAAATATCTGTAGCAAATCCTCAAGATTATACATTTTACGAATCCTAACAGACTTCTTGAACACTTTAAGCAAAGAATGTTTGCAAATGATCTGTCACTTGTGGATTAATTTCATAAAATTATTTTTTTAATCATCCCTGCAGAAAAAATGCTTAAACAAGGAGAGCGAAGATTTGGTTTAAAGAAGACTACACACAAATACACACAATATGCCATTCAAGTAATGGAACCATAGAAATGGTGATTTTTTTTAGATAGACTCATCTCTAGAACACTTTGACCACCTTGTTCCCCAAATCTGAGTATTCGAGAAGAAGCTGTTCTCAAGTGGAGAAACTTTTCTTTAATTTTCAGTGAGAGACCAGTTTTAATTACCTTTCCATCTGAGAACCATGTGTTGGTGATAGCCACGCCCTATATCCAGAAATTTTTTGAGGAACGTTTTCAGATATTGGTGAAGCAAAAAAAAAAAAAAAAAATAGTTGCTCCTCCATAATCATTCCAAATCCAGAAAATAAATCTGTCTACCAAGGACAGGATGTCAAGTAGCACTAACAATACAAACGAGTCACTTCTACAGACTTCTACAATGAAATAATACGTGTCCCCTAGCTATTACAAATGAAACGCCTCAACAACTTTGTTGCTCCTTCTCTCAATTATCATTCCTTTTATATCTAAACCGAATAAGAATTTGCGGAGATATTTGTTTTTTATCATGCGTTTTATAAAAATGTATGTATTGATGAGCTAAATTACAATGGATCCGTCACACACTGGGATTCAAATAAATAATAATAATAATAAAAAGAAATAAAAAAATAGAATAATAAAGAACATAAAAATAAAAAAATAAAAAAAAATAAAGGATAACATAAATGGTGACAATGCAATATACAGATGTCTCACAGTTGGTAATAGAAAATGTGTTTCAAAATTTCAAAAATGAAGAAAAATTCTAAAAATATAAAAGAATTAATACATTAAAATCAAGATAAATAATCATAATCTAAACATAAAACATAATCTTTAAAATTCAATTGAGCTAAACATAATCTTAACGTAAAACATAATCTTTAAAATTCAATTGAGCTAAACATAATCTTAACATAAAAAAAAAAACATAATCTTTGCTCTAAAACATAATCTTTGCTCATTAATACATACATTATAATTTCAATTTGAAACTAAAGAAATTACAGCTTTTAACTCTCACGGTATTTTTGATCATCTATCACCATTATGGAGCTATGAACAATTATAACCACCAACTTAAGGATTGATTACTTGTGTGTACAAAATTAAGGAATTTACTAACAAAACATTTTTTAATTTAAGCACCTAAGCCAAGTAATATGTTTCTTAAAAAATTTAATAACAAATAAAATGCAAAATTACTTGAAATAAAAAAAAAATCATTTAAAAAACTAATCTAAAAATGTGTGTCTCTTTGTGTGTTTGAAAATAAATATACTAACGTACACTTGTATATCTCTCTCTCCCTCTCCCCCCCTCTCTCTCTCTCTATATATATATATATATAGACACAGAGAGAGAAACATTATATTAAATTTTTTGCATCGTAATAAACTGTTAGTTACATATGATAAAGATATATTCAATAATATTAAGAAATTTATAACAGAATTTAAAGAATGTGATTATCCATTAGATTTTTTTAAAGAGATATATTCCCAATAATTTACATGAAGGTTTATTTTAATGTATTTTTGGGATTTCCCATGAGGACTTCGTGGGTCTTTGAGGGGTATTGAAGTATAACATAAAGAGTATTGTGTAAATTGTATCTGATATCTAAAGAAATTTTTATATTATACTGGTTTCTCAATGGAATCTTTGTTTCATGATTTGATTTGTATGTAATTTTAATAATTATAACTTGGAATAACAGCCTACTCTAATATCTTTTAGATTGGTGACTTATTCAAAAAGTTGGTCTTGTACATGGGGGCTATTGCCTTTCTGGACATTCATGAATTTTTGGACTTTCGTTTCATAACAAATCCACCATACAACATTAAGATTACAAAGTCAGCTAGTTAGTGGTCTAGTTGTGAAGATATTTTGAAACATTTCTGTATTTTTACACATTTACACACACATATTTCACTCAATTGAATTTTAAATAATTATAACAAATAAAATTATGATAATTCAATATGATTTCTGGTCATGATTAGTTTATTGGTGGATTTTTATTAAATATTCCATATTGAAACTTTTTATATTTAAATTAGTTAAGTACTATTGACTTCCAAAATTTATCTGGCAACAATGCATGATGGTGGACATTATCACTTAAAAAGTTACTTAACATATTGCACTCAGATTCA
>BMAW01033257.1:20489-53210 GCA_019974015.1 Nephila pilipes
TTTTTATTTATAAATTTTTTTCTTTCTCACTCACATACACACACACAACACCACACAAAACCCAACCACCCCTCCCACACACACACACACATACATATACACCAGCATTCAAAACTTGAGCTAAAAATGCATGTTTCAACAAATAACCATAAATTTATTGTAAATGGTTTTTGCGATCACTTCAATGAAAACGCAGCTCAGTGGAAAGGTAACGCTAATGCAATTCTCTTCCCTGAATGATTTTGTATGAATCAAACCCTGTTTAGTTCTATTCAAATAATCTAACAAATTTACAAAATCTTAATACGGAAACTTTTTTGCTGGTGAAAAAAAAATAGTAAAAATATCTTGATTTTCAATTCCTCATTTACTGAAATTTAAATTTTGTATATCATACGCTATAATTTTTAATAACTTTTAGCCAATTCTGCAATTTATATCTCGCTAAAAAGTTTGAAATGTATGCTTACAATGAGTTTACAATATATATTTGGGGAACTGATTTCTTTTGATTTAATAATACATGTAAAACATATATAAGTGTAGTTGTTGATTGTGTGAAAGTATTTCTATGTTTTATAAACTTTTCTGGCTAAGATATATACACTGCTGGACATTAAAATAGCAGCACCATAAAGGAAAGCGAATAAAAAATTATATTTATTATACTTAAATAGTATGACATGAAGACAAATTGATTGAGTTTGCGAATAGTTTGGGGGTTTGCAAGGGGGTGACCCCAGCCAACTAAAATGGCCTTACCCACGGCATCGAGCAGAACTAAAATTGAATGACAAAAACTGGCAAATAATTGCATGCTACTTCAAGTCTACACAACACTTAATCAACCGTATAAGTGGAGAGGGGAGGCAAGCCAGTCTCTCATCAACCAATGCCCAGGTGTTTTCATGTGCAACACATCTGGAGACCCTGCAGGACAGGGCAACAATCGAATACTACTCCATCAAGCAAGGCCAGGACAAGAAGTGCAACACGTGGTTTTGCATTATCTTATTAGAAAGTAACATTTCTCAAGTCTCGAAAAAAGACACAACTACTGGATGTAACATATCAGAAATGTTCGGATCTGAGTTCAAATTACCGTCGATACGAACTAGAGATGGGCGTATAGTGTATCCAATGGCTGTTCAAATAATCTCACCAGGTGCAGGGTTCCTAAACCGATATCGAATGAAAGCAGGCGACGAGCGGACAGCTCGGAACCTTCAGATACATATACCGACATCAGGATACTTCCCACAGAACCCAGACTTGCCTCAAAAGTCGAAATTGTTCCACTAATGTATCCAGCTTTGTCGTTCGGCTCTCCAGAGTCACCGTCTGTCTCTGTGCTGCAGTTTAATGCGATGCCCAAGTAATGGTCGTGTGCTGACAGTCCACGCAGCTGCAAGCGACTACGCTCCTTTCGAGCGGATATTGGATGTGTTGCAAACATGCCCATTTCCTGACAAGTGGTCATTGATGTGGTTATACGGTTTTGTAGGCCAACCTCACAATATGTCTCTCCTCTCGAGCGTTAGTCATGGTAGGGCGAGGATATCATGCAGGTCGTTCAATGTGATCCTCAGCAAACCGTTGATTCCATATTCGCATGACAGTGACTATATTTCGACCAATGCGACATGCGATATCACGGAAAATAATCCACACTCGTGACAGGCAATGATCTTACCTCTATCGAATTATGGCACTTGCTGGAAAGTATTTCTTCTTCTTATTTGAGGCATAATACGATATTCTGCGCAAACTCCGACGTTGCAAAATGCTTTTCAAATGAGAGATCCACTACACAACCTTTTTTATGCAGTGTTTAAGATATAAATTATCTCTTCTGCGTCGTCGCATTGCTCTGAAATATTAATCTTTTGTATATCCTAACGTCTTCTTCATTTCATGTGATTCAGCATTCGTCAAATCGTTCTTTTTGGCTTTGCAATTTTAATGTCCAACAGTGTATATTCTACATCTATTTAAGTTGCATATTCTGGTATATTTAATTTAATAATAATCTCATTTAAATTTTATTTTTTTTTCCGAATTTTTTACAGTGTTTTATAAAGGTTTAATACAAGATTGACTTTTTTAGTTTTTGAAGAAAACGTGATTTGAGAAATAATTAAAACTTTTTAGTAAAATATAACAGGCTGAGTTCTTTGCTATTTCCTAATATAACATCAACAGTTTCTTAACATACATTCCGTCTTTTTTATTTTTTATTTTTTTTAAAAAGAAAAACGAGTATTTTGGTTCAAATTTGTGAATATAATTTGTAGCAGATTTAAAAATTCACAAGTTTTTGAAAAAATAAAAATCATTGTGTTAAATTCTAAATAATGGTAAAAAAAGCACATATAACATATTTTCCCTTACATTGTATCATATTTAAAGAGGGATTTACAAGTAATAACTATTTCACTACGTTCATTCAAGTTTCAAAGATTATAATGTTTTGTTGCTTTTTTGTCACCTAAAATCCTATAATTACTTTCTTTTTAATAATAACAACTCAAAAAGTTACATACTTTATTTTTTCAAAATCTCCTGAAAACTTGTGCTAATTTCAGCCAATCAATGGCATTAATATACATTAGTAAGTTCATTATAATGGCATTCATATACATTCAATGACATTAATATACATTAGTAACAGCATGCCGAAAAGCCACCAATTTTATGACTTTTGCTTCATTTTATCTACTTGTCTATAAGATTTATTCCGTCAAACATGCTGGCTATAAAACTGAGTGTTTCTAAGATATATATATATATATATATATATATATATATATATATATATATATATAATATGTAGTTAAAACTTTTAAATTCAATGAAACAATAAATCATGTGAAATTCATTGAGTCATCACTAATAATTTAAAGAGGCTTTTATTAAATCCAAAGTTGGCTACTTAAACTAAGACTTTCAAATATCTTCTTACTAAATGACTAACAAAGAATTAGAGTTCTAGCTTAAACGGTCTAATTTAAACTCTTTTCTTAATTGTACTTTGAAGAAAAATAAATTTCCTTTTCTTTAATAAAATTATTTTTCATGTCTTTGGTACTTCAAAATTCCTTTTCACATGAGAAAAAATGTAGCAAATATATTGCCATAATAAATATTTTAACTACACGCAATGAAGTTTTTCTTCTTATAGTTCGTTATACTTTTGACAATATTGTCAACGGGTTTTTTTATAGTGGATAGCATTTCTATTATTATTAGAATATCAGATAATATATGAGTTACAATTTTCATTCAAATAAATCGTTTTTATTTACTACAAATTATTGCAGAATTAACCTTTAAATCTTTAGGATAAGCTTTGAGAATAACTTTCAATTAAAAGTAAGCTTTTTAAACAACCGCAAAACCATTTTTCCAGCTACTGGCATATCCATTAAAAATTGTTCGATTTCCATTAGAAAAATGGATTCCAGTGATTGAGAACCTCTGCCGTGAAATGTTTGGGATCGATATTTGTTATTAAAATTTTAATATTGTAGTTCCCCGAGATAAAACTGTACGTGAGAGAATTGAAGGGCTAAAAGATTGTCATGTTTCGTTTCTGACATGAAGCTAAAGTAGTCTGGGGTAACAGTGAAAATATGACAAGTGCAAAGATGCTAGAAATGGACGGCACCGAGAATGTCCTGTTTTCCTTATCTCTAAAAAGCCTGTTTTGAAATTTAAAAGAGGACTCGTATTGTGAAATATATCTGCTTATTCGTCCTTTCTAACATTTATACTTTACTTACATATGATGGAAAATCATATTTATTTCAATATATTCTGTTTGTACATTTCATTTCCCGTTCATATTAAACACTGTCCGTTTCTCTTGAAGCATGCATAAAGACAAAGTCTGCACGAACTTAAGAGGAATATCAGATGGTGCCCATCTCTGGAAGTACGAAGGAAAAAAAAACAAATTATTTGTCTGAAACATTTTGTGCAATGCTAGTTTTTTACTGCACCTTCACAATAAGCTCTAATATCTGCTATGATTTACGAAACAACCCTATTTTTTCGTTTTAAAGTCAAATAAATAATGACTCAAATTGACACAATAAAACATTATTAATACTGTTACAAAAACTGCTCACATAGGTGTTTAGTGAAAGTAGTCCAATAAGGTGGATAATGGAAAGTGACGAAGTAGCAGTGGTAGAACGTTCACGGATTTAAAGCCCAATCAAGAAAAGCCTCACTTGTATAGATTAACAACATAACAGGAACGAAAACATATAAGACAGTCCTTTTAATAGCTGTAATAGCACTTTGAATACAGTTCAATTTACCAGCTTACTAGTTCACATCGAAGACTTATCTCCAAAGTTAAATTTTTCAAAAGCAAATTTCAGCTGGATTTGAAAAGAATAGGCATCTCCGCGTGTTCTTATCTGTATCGTTCAGGTGTGTCATCACAGGCAAAATTCAGATGGATTCCAAAATCCCAATTCTAACAGAAATTTTGAGAAAATTTTAATACTCCTTTGAATGTTTCTTTTGTCAGGAATGTCACCCGATTTGACAACAATCACTAGAATGGTCACTAAGTCTCTAGTTAATTTCGGGAAAGAAGTTAACGGCTCAACATTTTCTGTTATCCACAAAATTTCCATAAATGTCTCTTTTCAATAAAAAAAAGTAACATTGATGTGTATTTTGTAGATTCGTAACAATACGACGTGTGGTTATTAAATAACGAAACTGACGGGGCTACAGAAGTAGTACGAATGCGGGAAACTCCAGCTTACGGAAGCTGTTTAGCGTAGAACCTTCTCTTTCAAATGCAGTGCCTCTCATTTCTGTAAGCAAATCCGTATACCGTAGCCTTCATTCACATTGAAGTAACTTTTTCGTTTAATCATAAAAATGATAAGTGAGCAACGAATTGTTACAAAATTTCACATAATACTTTAAAAATCCAGCTACTGAAACTTATAATTTATTGAAAGCAGTGTATGGTAATGAATGTCTATCGTGTGTACGAGTTTTTGACTGGTTTAAACGTTTTCAAGAAGGCCGAAAATACTTTGAACATGATTCATGCCAGGGTCATCCTCCCACGTCTGAAATGGTTGACAATATCGGAAAAATGTGTAATCTAACCGTAAGCGAAGAGTTTGTGCAATTGCTGAGAATGTAGGAATGGACAAAGGATCCGTACCAAAATTATTTCAACCAGCTGCTGTCTCATTCAACATTCTCTGTCAAGAAGGTCCTAGCCAAATACAGCATTACATTTTTAGATCTCCACTTTATTCTCCGGATCTTGAGTCGTGAGACTTACGAGGGTGGATTGATAAGTTTCCGGCCTGACCAAGAGATGGCGCCACGAGGCCTACCTTGAGGTGGCATTCTATAGTACCATCCTTAGATAGCTTGTAGCTATAGTTTCAGTCCGATCGCCATGTTAGTTTAGGTTTGAGAGCACGCTGAACAAGACGCCTCTGTGTTTTTCGTAAAAATGGAAAAGCTGGAAATTCGTGCTGTCATCAAATACTTTTATTTGAAGGGGTTAACGCCGAAGGAAATTAAAGAAGAGATGGACTCAACACTGGGGACATCCTCCCCATCATATTCAACCGTTAAGCAGTGGGTTTCCGAGTTTAAAAAGGGTTGTGTGAGCACCTCTGATGAGCCTCGCTCAGGACGCCCCATTGAGGTCACAACTCCAGATATGATCGAAAAAATCCATCAAATAGTGCTGAAAGACCGCAGATTAAAAGTGCGTGAGATAGCTGAGACCTGTAAGATGTCATATGAACGTGTACAAAATATTTTGCACCAACATTTGTATATGGAAAAGCTCTGTGCAAGATGGGTGCCGCGTTTGCTAACAGTCGACCAAAAATTGATTCGAAAGAACATTTCTACCGCCATTTTGGCGTTGTATAAGCGTAATCCAAGCGAATTTTTGCGTCGATTCGTAACCGTTGACGAAACTTGGGTCCACCACTACACTCCTGAAACCAAAGAACAGTCTAAACAGTGGATTGGACCAGGGGAACCAACTCCAAAGAAGGCAAAAACAATTTTTTCGGCGAACAAGGTTATGGCTACTGTTTTTTGGGATGCAAGAGGTATTATATACATTGATTACCTTAAAAAGGGTAAAACTATCACTGGTCAATACTACGCAGACTTATTGCAACGTTTGAGCCACGAAGTGAAAATTAAACGACCTCATCTGGCGAAGAAAAAAAATCTTGTTTCATCACGATAACGCACCAGCGCACACGTCAATCGTTGCGATGGCTAAAATCAACGATCTGAAGTTTGAATTGATGCCGCACCCTCCCTACTCTCCAGACCTAGCCCCGAGTGACTATTATCTGTTTCCTAACCTCAAAAAATGGCTTGGCGGTAAGAGATTTGCGGACAATGAAGAAGTAATCGAAGCTGTAAATGGGTATTTTGAGGAGCTAGACGAATCAGTCTATAGAGATGGCATTACTAGACTAGAACACCGCTATGAGAAATGTATCAGCCTTGGAGGAGATTATGTTGAGAAATAAAAAAAAAAAATTCTTAAAAACGTTGTTTTTCTTGGTCAGGCCGGAAACTTATCAATCCACCCTCGTATATCTGTTTTTTAAGGAGAAATCTACATTTAAAGGAACAAGATTTGAGTCGTTGAATCTGTGAAAGATAAGGCGACACGTGTTATACAGATGGTGAAAGATGAAGACTTTCAGCACTATATCTAGCAATGGAAGATTATCAGAAAGCAGTACAGGGATAGAGGAGGGGTGTATAATGAAGGTAAAATTAACTAAATATATATGAAACCAAAGTAAAATGTTTTCAGCTTCAGTATTATTATTTAATAGCCAGAGCTTGTATTTTACTATGCAGCTACTTTCGTAGAATGAAATCGATGGTTATTTGTAATTGTTCATAGCTTCTTCCAGATCGAACAATTCCAGTTGAAAAAAATTATGAATCATAAAACTAATGATATAGCTTTTAAAGAGATGTTTGCCTGATTTTTTACATATCCATTTATAGAAATGAAACTTATAATCGACCAGGGAGTATATTCTTAGAATCATATTCATTGGGATATTATTAGGAAGATTGTTAGTATGAAATGAACATTGTTTACAAGGGACATAACTCCACTCATTTTTATAATTGCGCTTATTTTCATGCTCTCGAAATATATAGCATATTACTTCAAAATGCATTTTAAAATGTTCGATGAAACCAATTTTTAGAGCATTACTTAACACGTAAAATATGTTGAATTATCTCTCGTAACATCAAAAGAAATATGTAGAAATTGCATTTTTTTAATTTTTAATTAAGTGAAACTTATTAATATATATATTTATTATCACTTCACATAAACAATATAAACGAAATTATGATTGAATTATCTTCCATTCTCTCTCTCTTACTCAAAGTATTTGTGAAATAAAATTTCAAAACTGAGTCTTACTGCTATTAAACTTGTAATGTAAAGGATGCATTCAAAAAAAGTTACTGTATTAAATTAATTAAACACAATGACATAGGGAAATACTAGAAAGACTAAATAGATGAAAATACTTTTTTCATGAAGTCAGATATACATATTTAATTTGGATTGAAAGAGCAGAGCAGAGAGACAGAGAGAGAGAGAGAGAAAAGCACCATTCTTTATTTCTTCAAAATGTTATATGTACCCACTCCAAAACAATCATTGAAATCTAACAATGGAAAAAAATATACATTTTTCTTTCTTTCAATGTTAATGATGTGAATTTATTTATAATATTTTCATCAAATAATCAATTGGGTGTATATAGAAATAATAAATTAAATAACTGGAAATTAAGGCTAAATGATAAAAGGTTATTGTCGAATTTTGTATGGTAATGGGAAATAATGATTTGTTCTTTAAAATTGTATAACACTGATAATAAACTTTGGAAAAATTTTAAATACTCCCTTAAAGGTTAAGTTTTTACTCCAATAATTTACAGGATCTCAAAAATCGACTATCGACCATAATACAAGAAATTCATTGTTATTTGGGACATTAATATTTGTAATAATAAAAGTATTATTGAATATGTGCTTCGGAATATTAAGGCTTAAAAACTGAAACAGTTTTTTTTAAAAAACAAATTGTTGCAAATAGTATACTGTTAAATTCTATTGTTTCTATTTAGTCATATTTTGCACATTCAAAAAAAAAAAAAAAAAAAAACATCAAAAGCTTGCTGAAATATGTAAATATTTTACCAAACTGAACATACTAATCAAGTCGTAACAAAACAAGAACGATTAACAACAACCTTCAGTAAGTTTTGAATGTTTTTTATATTACTGATCAAGAATTTTGGAGAGTATTACGAATTAATTTGAGAGTTAATTCAACTATGTTATATTTATCATGTTTTGTTCTGTATTTATTAAACATTCTATTGAATTTACATGTGAATATAATATGTGTTAATTTAATTTCTAATTGATTTAGTTTTAATAAACACAAAAAAATATAATTATGTCATTTTATAATAGATATACATCATGTAATTTTTATGTCCATATTATAAACATACTCTTCCAGATTACTCTTTCATTATATTAAAAATATTTTAAAAGTTTTAAGGAACATATAAATTTATTACTTATAAAAAGTACAATTATCATATGAATTATATCATTGATCGCATCAGAGGATGTTGAAATGAATATAATGATAATATTACAAACATTTTGCTTTAGTGTAAACACAAAAGTGTAAAATTTAAAAATACATATCAATTAATAATTAGACTTACCGTATAATATATGTGTTTGATATATATTATTTGTTTTTGCTTTTTTATGCTTAGTATAAATTCAAGCTTACATTTATCTACATTTTAAAACATTAAATAAGCTTCTTAAGAAAGGATTAAAAAGGAATTACTTTTCAAAATTTAAGTATCATCATCAACAAAAAAAACTATTTTTTAAAATTTACATTAAAACGGGATGCTCTTAGTCACATGAAATCAATATTAAGGATTCATTTCTTTTTTTTTTTTTATGAAATAATTATAACTCTAATGCAAATATTTTAAATACCCGTAAATATCATTTTCTTCCGTTCGTATATTTATTGAGTTTCATTCATTTATTTTTTCACAGGTTTATTTAATTCAGCAAAACTTGGTGACATTGAACAAAATGTTCCCTATCCTGCTGTCGGCTAATTTGCTTTGCAACATCTATACAATTGTTCACCATTTTAATGTCATATCTTTCGCAAACTTAACAACAATATTATTTCTTATTTATTATGTAGATAAACTTCACAAAAAATAATCACGAAGAAAATTGAGAATAATAAACCAACCACGACTACAAACACCGGAACTCAGACAACGATTGATACCATTACTACCTTCATAAATAGTTCATCTCAAACGTGCATAGAAGTTAAAATAAACCAAAGCACGCAAATAGATACATATGTTATTAATTGCAATTTGCCGACAGCGGGTAAAACGTCACCAGAACATGTGCATGAAAAAAAAAAAAAAAAAAAAAAAAACACTACTACTATATTTCCAGAAACTTTAGGACAAGAAGAATACAGAAGCAGCCCCCTCATAAAGCATAAAATAATTAATGAAATTAAATTCAAACTCAAATAATCAAAATTCAAACCATGATGAAGGTGATCAATATTTCACCCTATCCCCCTTATCGGTTTCTTCTTCTAAATATAATTCAATAGAACGAAAAATAAAAAAAGAAAAATCAACCTGGAGGAAGATTAAAAACCCCATTTTCAAATTCCTTTGTCAATCTAAACATAAAAATAGTAAAAAGTCTAATTAAAATATTCGATATGAAATAGACAATAACTATAACTTTTCAGTTTAAATCAATAAACTAAAAAAAAAAAAAATAGCCTAAATACAATAATTTTTAAAATTTTTTCTGAAATAAATTAATTTTGTTGTATATAATCAATAGCCCAGATTTTAATGTAAATTTAAAAGAGCCGTGTAAAAATGACGGAGACGATGTCATTTGTTTGCAACTCATTTACAAGTTTCTCGAAGAAATAATTTCAAACTAGTTCTCATTACATCTTGAAATGGAAGCAGCGAAGTGTATAGTTTGTTTGCTGTAGATTGAGGGGGAAGGTATTGTCCGATAAAGCAATTTGAAAGTGAGAAAGTTTGAGAACATTTTGGACACCTATCAGGGGAATAAAGACACGACTGAAAGAAGAAATAACAGAGAATTTTCCAATATTTTAAACCAAACCTTTTTTTTTTTGAAAAATTGGCGGCTCATCTTTTTAATAATTTTCTTAAAGTTACAATACGTTTCCGCGTAACTTGATATTTTTCTTGAAAAAGGTATTGCAATATACCTTGTTATTTAATAAACAAAAACACTATATGTAGATTTTACGTTTATTAAAAGATAATTATTGAACTGTATTATTTTTATTGAACTTTCTTTGCACTAAATCTTTCACTCATTTTAATCAATTATTCAAAATAGACATATGACTTGGCGTTCACAAATAGTGCACACAAATCAATTCACTACTTTACACGAATTCAAAAATTAAAGCATTCACGAGGAACTTAAAAAGACACCAATACTTCTCGTATCATCAACATTCATGAACCGTTTCTTTAACAGGAGTCGCGAGGAAAACCTAAGCAGCCATTTTTCACCCAAATGTGTTTCTTATCATCGAAACCGTTTAAAATGTTCCTCAAAATCACCACTTGCACACTATCGTTGTGATTTGTCTCCTTGCAGAGAACGCCCTTATCGTTTTAAAAGCCGTTTATATCTCCGAAAAAAAAAAAAAAGACTGGGTAACATTATTTTACAGGGATAGAACCTTCAGAAAAGTTTAATCTACCAAATGGAGGCAATGCGCACAATCCAAGTATCTTCGCTGTGTGGAATATGGTAAACAATCTGATCGCAACAGACATTGAATCACCGTTCTTAATGATGAGATTATTCGATTTCAGACTGTTGAATTTTATTACGTTTCAGGATGTTGTTAATTCAATATAAATTATTTTGAGTTTACATCCTAAGACAGAACCTTTTTCGAAAAATAAAACTGAAACAAGTTCAATTATTCCTAATATTATTATTATTAGTAGTAGCAGCAGCAGTCTTGAATTACCAATCTCTATTTCGTTAAAAAGTCCTGTAACAAGCTTTATAGGGTGTAAACTAAAAGAAGTTTAAATTTAACAGATGCGTATGCATTTCTTCAATATTTTTTTAATTTGGTGTATAATATAATCTAGGTTGTGTTTCATTTATTATTCTTAAGAAAGACTAGAATCAGACGTAGGATGAATGCTATCTCAAAATCATGCCATGTATTAAAAAAAAGTTTAGTTCTTTTTGTTGTTAACAACAATAATAATAAAATATTATTAGTCTTGAAATTTTACATAAATATAAATAATATTAGCACAAAATAAAATACAATAATTAAGATATAAAATACATGAAAAATAATATTACTTGATTGAGAAAATTTTACAAAATCTTAATTCAATTCTTTACTTAAATACTGCATTGCACTGATGGCAAATATTATTTTTTTTTTATTTCTTAAAAGCTGTTTTATTACTGTAGGTACGTTATATTATTTTATTATTATATTTTTTTTGTTAATTTGGCATTTAAATAATTTAGACGCATTTTTACACTCAATGCCGTTCAAATATTTGCGTCTAATAAGCTGCTTTTATAAAACTATTCTTAAGAATATCATCATGTTTTAGAAACTTTTTTTCAGTGTTACATAGAAGTTAATACAATGGACTGTACACACAAAATTTATTCAATCTCATAAACACTCGTATATCATGTTGAAGAATTTATGAGTACATAGTAGTCGCACTGGCATAGAACAAATGCCAAGCGGGGCATAGAGAGCTGTTGTTGCCTTACAGGAATTCCACAACTCCAATTCCTGCTATTGCTTTCTGACTTCTTCGAATTTTTGTGTGTGAATTATTAATGTAATTTCTGTAGCCGAAAATTCTCTGAGCCTTTATACGTACTATAATTCGTATTTGTTTTCGTATATCAAATGATATAGGTTTTTGATCAGTTTAAGTAATTCGATAACAGAATCTCAGTACATGTTATTATTTAAAAATATTCTTTTATTATGTCATACAAAGGTACTGCGAATTATGTGCCTTGTCCATAAAAAATCGGACTATATATCAGATTGTTGTGTGGTTTTGTAGCTTGCATTTAAAGTAATAATTGAGATTCTAATCTTAGAACTTGTATTTAAAGGAATAACTATGATTATAATTTTGAATTTATTATATTTCTAGTTATTTTGCTCATAATTTTGTCTTAGAGTTAATAAGACATTTTAGGTTAAGCTTGCATTCAAAACAATAAAATGAAATTATAAGAAAAGCTCGTTTTTTCGCTGAAAAGGCTCCCATAAGAAATTAAGCCATTTACCGAAACATTTGATATATTGGCAGAACAATGATATTTGGCTAAGAAATTGCTGAAGTAAATTGAAGTGTGTTGAAATAAATGAAATGAGACTTAAGAGAATGATTCTTAAGATAACATTATTATTTGTATATATATTATTTTGCTAAGATAGTATAGTTATGCTTTTCTCCTACCTGAAAATACTAATTTTATTCTGAATAATTGTAAATCAATGTATTCTAGCTAGTCGTTGCAAGAGACTAAAAAAACTTTGTAAGGAAGTAATTAATTTACTTCAACAGTTTCAATGCGGCAAACAAGTTAATTGATACTCTCAGCCAGCAGCTAAGTGTGCGGTGTATCAGTACACCGAAGGCGTGGCCCACCAAACTCAGTTCTGATTCCAAACAAATTAAAAAAAGTTGCCAACTTGAAATGTCTTTTTTAAAAATGTAAAAAAAGTGAATTATATTTTTTAAAATTTTTTGGCTCTTAAAAGATTATCTTTGTTTATTTTTTCCTTTTATTTTTTTTAAAAATGTATCAGTTTCAAATTTTTTTATTCTGGTCCTTTGTTTTTTATTGGTTAATGTGTTAAGAAATTTTCAAATAAATTGTGTGATATTCTTCGAAACAGTTCTGATCAATACAAAGAGTCACATTACATACTTTACAGATAATAGTTGACCTTTTTTATTTATTTTTTTCCGCACAATATGCGCACTTTCTTTTCTTTGCGCCAATTGGTCAATAAGAAAATTTATTAGCATTTGTCTTCATTTTTTATTAATGAAGGTTCTGCATTTTATGATTTATTTTTTCTATCACAGAGATGTTATTAAATTCATTCTAAATCCTTTTAAACTACATTTTGATGAAGATTGGGCAATATCGATGACGCTAAAGAATAACTTTTTTGTCCATTTCCTAGTTCATCTAGCAAGAGTGTAGGTGGATGTCATGCAGTCTCCTAAATCAACATATCCCATGTGCTTGTTGTAATCTGCCACAATTTTTGGCTTGGTAGTGGTTAATTTTTATTTTTCACATTCAGCAACATCACCGACTTTTTTTTTTTATATCTTTTCCGTTCTTCAATGATAAATTCATTTTGGAGGGGTGTGCACATTGGTCAGCATATACACTAGCCTCTTATCTTTAGAGCACAAGGCTGTCATTCCATTGCAAAATTTTACGGCAAGATCGCCTTGTTCAATTTTAGAAGGATCCACATCTTTTAGAAAATACTTTCTGTTAGATCGTACAGTTCCACAGGGGTTAATCTTTTTTCTTAAGATGTCACGGAAAAGTTCTGGCGAAGAAAAGAAATTACCCATAAAGATTTTTTTTATATTCTCTATCAATGTATATACAACATTATAGAATGCAGATGTTGAAAGGCTTTTTTTTTTTTTTTTTATCTTTACCTAAATATACTCTCATATCATAAGTATAACCAGCAGCATCTGCAATTTTGTACACTTTCAATTCCCACTCTTTGCGGTTTTTTGAAATATATTGTTTGGATAATACTCTTCCTTCAAGTTTAATGAAAACTTAAATGAAAAATAAATTTTCTGAGGATCCTAAACTTCTTTAAATGTTCTGTTAAAACAATCAAATATTTTTCTTATTTTCCACAATTTGTCATCAAATTTTCTTCATCTAAATCTTTCATCAAATTCTCAATCTCTATTTCTGTGAGAAATTTTAGAGGCATTCTAAAAAATTGGGAAAAAAAAAAAAAAAAACCAAGAGAAAAGAAAAATCTGTCATTCATAGACAACGTAAAGTCATCGGTTGGAGTATTTCTTTTGAATCTGGTTGTGTTCCCAAAGGTTGCCAATGATAAGAATTCGTGTACAACTGATAACGTTGGAGAAAAATATCCCATCCAATTACGGACAATAGAAACAAAGTCGTAAAAAGAGTCAGGAAAAGTTGTGAAAGGGTCCGCTGCAAAAAGGGAGGGGGAAAATAACTGTCTCTTGATAGCTTGGTACAGCAGTTGTACCGCATCCGAAGCAAGGGACAAAAAAATTTTAGGTACAGCATATGTACCGCCGAGTTGTAAAAGTTAATTGATCATGAAAACTTCTTCCACCTCCTTTTTGCCCATTATCTGCGCACCCACGCTTATCCCTACCAATCGTGCAATAACTATTTTAACTTACAACCCCCATAAAATCTTACATTTCATCTGACACTCCGTTAAATTTATTCCCACATGCGGACTCACATATCTTCACTCCACATTAGTACTCTTCCCGTTCACATCATATCAATAAGAAATGACATCCTTTCCGTAGCAACTTTTTCTTTGTTTTCCTTGTTTAGGCAAAAACAACTCTTCTACAAGAGATCTATCACTCGATTACGTTACTCTAATTTTTTATTCCTGTTCTATTAATCTTTCTTAATTAACTAATTTCTTTCTATTAATCTTATACACTATTGGCTATTAAAATTGGAGGAAGGAATGATCTGACGAGCGTCAAAATCACATGAAAGGAAAAAGAGATTAGGATAAGCAAGTGATTAGTATTTCAGAACATTTAGATGACACAGGAGGGAGAAACGACATTTGAAGCACTGTATAAAAGAAAAGTTGAGTAGTGGATCTCTCCTTTGAAAAGCACTTTGTAACGTCGGAGTTTGAGCAGAATATTGTATTATGCCTCAAATAATAAGAAGAAATACTTACCAGCAAGTGTTATAATTCGATAGAGGAAAGATCATTGCCTATCATGAGTGTGGATTATTTTCCGTGATATCGCATTGGTCGAAATACAACCACTGTCATGTGAATATGGAATCAATGGGTTGCTGAGAATCATGCTGAACGGCATGCAGGGTCTTCACTCCCTCCCATGACTAACGCTCGAGAGGATAGACATATTGTGAGGTCGGCCCTGTAAAATCATTAGACCACATCAGGGACCATTAGTCAGGAAATGAGCATACTTGAAGCACGTCCAATATTCACTCGTACAATGCGACGACGTTTGCAGCACCATATACGGTTAGCACGGCGAACATTACTTCAGCTTCCCTTGACAATACAGCATAGAGAGAAATGGTGACCATTTTTTCGGCATCCCTTGGCAGTGCAGCATAGAGAGGGACGGCGACTCTGGTAAGCCGAATGGAAAAGTTGGATCAGGAGTGGCACAAGGTCGTCTTTTCAGATGAGTCCCGGTTCTGCGTGCAATATTCTGATGGCCGTATACGTGTCTGGAGGCTCTTAGGAGACCACTCGTCGCCTGCTTTCATTCGATACGGGCATAGGGGCCCTGCAGCTGGTGTGATGGTTTCGGTATCCAATGCGTAGACGACACGTACATCTCTAATTCGTATCGACGGTAATTTGAACTCAGATTTGTGCATTTCTAATATCTTATGTCAAGTGGTTGTGTCCTATTTTCGAGGCCTGCTAAACACCATCTTTCAACAAAATAATGCAAGACCACATGTTGGTGGTTGTATTCTGACCTTCCTCGATACACAGGGTATGCGATTGTTGCTTTGGCCAGCATGATATTTAGATCTGTCACCCATTTGAAACATATTTTCGATACAAATAAAATCATTTTGTTTTCAAGCCATACTGTTAACATACAATAATTTTTTTTTGTAATTGTTTTCCTTCATGGTGTTGTAGCTTTAATGGCCAGCATATATACATACGGAAAAACATGTAATATTTGATATAGTTTTAAATAAGATTCCAATTTATATATTACGAAAATCAAAATTAAATTTTAGATCACATCTTTTTTCTGTTTATATATATCTCTGGTTTGTAGAGTTTGTTTTACACATTTTTATCTTTCATTATGATTATGATGTACTCATTCATTCGAAATTTTCAATTACTCCATTCCAAATAACTAGCTTTAAAAATGATGTCTTATTTTGCATATCTTGTTTCTTCATGTATCCTTATAAGGAAAATGAAATTTGTATAAAATTTTGATGATAATAATAATAACAATAAAAATGAAAATGAATGAGTTCATTGAAAACGATCTATGTGAGATTTTACAGTTTGGTTTATTTTCTGTATAGTTGGACTGCTCTTTAGAAGAATATTTTGAATTGATATGAGGCTTTCTTATAATTGCATAAATTTTCGAAACACTTGATTAATGATGCAGTTTGCATGCAAAAAATTTAATGTAAGAAAAATGAAGCATAAGAATGTCAAATTTAAGTTGTTTTCTTCATTAGTGAAATTGAAGTGTATAGAAATTTAATTCAAGTTTAAGTGCAGTTTTGTTTTTGGTGGAGAAGGAAATATTTTGATAGCCAATAATACGCACATTTATATAGACACATTTTATAAAGCAGTGAAATTTAATTATTTAAATTTTATGTCCTGATTCCCGAATTCAGATTCCAATTGAACTGAAAGTTTATACATTTTTAAAAGAAATTGATAGTAATTTCCAAACGAGGAGAGTTTATAAAAGTGTATTTATAAGAGTTGTGGCTATTAAATAACGAGACTGAGGCTGCTACAGAAGAAGTACGCATGCGCAAAACGCTAGCGACAGAGGGCTCTGTAGCGTGAAGCCTTCTTTTTCGAATACTGAACCTCTTGCTTCTGTAAGGAAATCTGTTTAGCCGTAGCCTTAGTTTACATTAATTTTTTTTTTGTTTTATTTCGCCGGAAAAATGAAAATCGAATAACAATTTGTTGTGAAATTTCGCATGAAACTTGGAAAAATCGATACTGAAACTTATAATTTATTATAAGTGAATGGCAATGAATGTTTATCGCATGTACGTGTTTTTTAAGTGGTTTAAGCTTTTTCAAGATGGCCGAGAAGACGTAGGAGATGTTTCACGCCCGAATCGCCCTTCCACTTCAAAAACGGATTGCAATATCCTAAAAATCGGTAATCTGGTTGGATTTGACCTACGGTTAAATATTCGTGCGATTGCCGAATCAGTAGGAATTAAAAAAGAATCAGTACGGCAAATTTTTCCATCAAGACAATGCCCCGGCTCATTCCATATTGTCTATAATGAGGTTTCTAGCCATGTTCAGCATTCCCATGTAAGATCATTTGTCATATTCATTGGATCTTGAGCCATGCTACTTCTATCTATTTCCTAAGGAGAACTCCGCATTAAAAGGAATAAGATTTGAATCAATTGAATCTGTGAAAGAGAAAGAGGCACGTGTCCTGAAGGAGTTGGCAGAAGAAGTCTTCCAGCACTGTTTCGGGCAATGGAAGATTCACATGGAGTGCTGTTGGGATGGAGGACGGAGTGTATTGAAGGTGATAACAAGTAAATATGTATGGATTCAAAATAAAATGCCTTATAGCGTTAGTCTCATTATCTATTAGCCACACATAGAAACAGTATTTTTTTGGAATATATTATCATATTCTTTATTCATATTATTAAAATGAATTATATACTTTGTTCACAAATCAAAATAAATTGTTATGCTTTGACTGATTTTCGGTATAATGGATATTCCTGTTTACCGGTCAAACGTACAATCATTTCATGTTCTTTCAACTCTGATTTTGGAATTCAGAAATTCACAGGAAAGCAATGAATGCTTTGAAATAAATGATTTATTAGAAATTTTTACTATACTTGCACTGAATTTCTTATGATTCACTAATTTATTACTAAATAACTGTACAAAACATTCAGAGTTAAAAAACTGGACGAAAAACATTTTAAAGCATTTTTCTTGATGTTCAAGTAATGTCTGTTTTAACAGTCCTATCACAAGTACTAAGTATGATGAATTTTTACGATTATTTTAAATGGGAAAGAAATTGTTTTCTATTGTGAATAGAAGAAATAATATGAGTTAAAGCATGTTATGAATGATTAGGTTACTAAATGGTTAAAGGTGTGTGTTCAAATGAGCATATGTTATGGAGGAGTATGAAATGTTATAAGAAAATGCTATGTGAAAATGTTTTATTCGTATGAAAGAATAAAATTTTAGTTTCATCTCTTCTTTTAAAAAGCTGCATATTACTTTTTTAAAAAAAATTACGTATCTCAAAAAAATGACTATGATATTTTGTTTTGTATATTAGATATAAAAGTGAATAATATATTTCTTTTATTAAGAATGAAATGTTTCATGGAAATTATGTTGCCTATAAAATGGAAAAAGATGAAATGCTTGTATTTTAAAAGATAGTATTGATATAATTGTAAAGATAGTATTCTTTAATTGCATTTACTGTTTGGTTTTATTAACGTCGCACTAGAAACAACACGAGGGCTATTGGCGATGAAACTCGTAATTTTGAGCCTCGATCAAGTGACAAAGACGACACCTGAGTAACCTCTCTCACCTAACTTCCACACCACGCCAACGGGAGGACTTTGTGCGAGCCTCGACAGATTTAACGTGCAACAACCTCGACGACACAGTAGGTCTTCAGTGGTACAAAAGTTCGAACTCATGACTGGATGAAAACCACCGGTCGCGAGTCCGCGACCACGACGATTGGGCTACCGCGGCCACTTCTTTAAATGTAAGAAATAGAATAAGAGGAAATAAAAGTAATATATTATTGTCATTTTAAGGAGAGAATTATTTATTAAATTATCTTCTATTATCTGATTACTAAATATGTTTTTCTGTGTCAAAAATTCTATATTTAATGTGATAATATTCATGTTGAATTTTGAAATTGATGAAGAGGGAAAGAGAATTAAATTTGTCATTATGATACATGTGTCATTATTTTAATTAGCATATATATATAATATGGAGATTCTAAAAAAAAGTGAAAGTTTCTTTTTTTAAAGTTAAAAAGAGATTGAATACTTTTCAGAATATGAACTTATCTCAAAATTAGTCATAAGGACCTATTAAGAAATACATAACTATAGCAATTTTAAACCTCCGTGATTATTTTATAGTTCAGTATCAATGATTAATTCATGTTCTTTGTATGTACGGAGTCTGTCATTAATCTTATTTCTCATTTTTCTTCATGTTTTATAATTTTTGTTAATATATATCCAAATAACGTTACGATTTCTTGCGAAGAGCAGACATTCATACTTTTTTCATTCGTTCAGGCAGTCTGTTCGGCGTTGTATGATGAAAGTATGGGTTATGCTGAATTGTTCAGTAAAAAGTAATGGTCTTTGAAGATATGTGATATGTCGATTTACAAAATGTGTTATTAAAATATTTTGAAGATGAAATGGATTACCTTGAAATCTTTACTACTGATCCAAACTTTGTTGTTTATGTTAAAGTAAAATTTAAAATTTTCATAGAAAGTTGTATTTAATTTTATATTTAAAAATGTTAGAATAGGATTGTTTTATCTGTATGATAATTAATGCATTTTCAATCGAATAATATCATTGATTTTGTTATATTTTCTTAAAATATTACGTATCTGTTGTGAGAAATTTTTTAGTAGGATTGTTCTTTATAATAAATGTTTTCTTTTCAATTCGTAATCCATTATTTTGTTTATACTTAAAATCATTCAAAAATTTCAAAAGTATGTATTCATATCAATAATTTAAATGAATTCAAGTGAATTACGATCTTTTGTAAAAATATATGGTGCGGAAGTCTGTTTTTAATTCCAATGTAATATTTATTAATCAACATATACATTAATATTTCTTTTACTTATTAATCAGAAACAACAGACTTAATGTTTTAAAATTTAGTTTTTAATTATGGTAGTCATTTTTAAATTTGAGAAATTTCTAAAGTTTGCTTATAAATATCAATAATTATAATTATGAAACAACATATAATTGTTCTTACAAATTAAATTTGGACAAATATAATTACTATATTGTGAAAAAAATTAATTCTAAATTTTGAAAATTCTTAAATTATTCATTTTGTATTTTTATCATTTCTTATACTTTTGAACCAAAAAATTGAAAATTTTAACTACATAATTTCTTTGTATCTGTCATGATGGATTTTTTGTGGGTAATTTATATTTTAAAATCGTATAAATTGGTCTTTTTGATTTTTTCAGATTTTAAAGAAATTATAGTAACTCTGATGTTAAAACTGCGAGATAACTTGACTTGTCCTTGAAGAATAATTCAAACCATATCTTTAAGCATACGAATATTTAGATATAAAAAGAAATATCCAGTAATTTTCAAGAAAAAATCCACAACTAACAAATTCCTTCCCACATGATATTGTGTTTTGTTGGAGAATGTTGCTATGGCTTAAAATACACAAGAGTTTAAATTCATCTAATATTGAATAACTTACTGTTAACATATCAAAACAATTATTCTGAATCTCCTCAAATATTTTTCTTTATGGTCGTGAATGAATAAGATATCACTTATTTGTATGTGGTTACTAAACATATTCCTTGCTTTTTTAACGAACAAAATAATTGAATTTGTTTCTATTTATGAATATCGGTTTTTTTCCCAATCCCACAAGGTCTTATTTCTGTATAAAGTGACTCAAATGGCAACATTACGTGCAGCACATTAACACAAAGAATGAAAGTTTCATAAAAAATGGAAGCATTTTAACAAATATTTAAATTGATTTATGATTTCTTTCATATGCAGTTTACAATTTTTGAGTTTTGTTCATATGTTTATAGTTTCATTTAATTCATGGAGAAAAACCTTAAAATAAAATGAATGTAAATAGTATCGTGCTAAACATGTACACATTTGAAAGGAGTTTTGAAAAAAATGATTTTATGGTATGTTATATCAACATATTGTGCATATATATATATATATATATATATATATATATATATATATATATGATTATATATTAAATTTATATAACTTTATTAATATGGCATTCTACTGGAAACAAACATGTCAAATTCTATACCATGGGTTTTATGTTGTTTTCATTAGCATATGTTGCAATAGAGATTTATCTTTTATCATTTAGAGCATTAGTTGCATCCCATTTTATGATTGAATTATAAAGTATAACAAATAGTAACAGTTGTTTTAGAGAAATTTTCTCTCTGTGTGCAAATAATTGTGTAACTAATATTTTTAAAATATCATACATATTTTTTGTGATCTATGTTATAACCGTATGAAAATGTAACAGATATTACGAAAAGTTAAAACACTGATTTCAAAAATATTTATCCAAAAACTGTTATCTTAGTATTTTAATAAAATTTCCCTAAGATTATATGCATGTACATTATTAAGTTTTCTTAAGAACTGAATTGATATTAGTACTTAATGAATAACTGATTTTCTTTAAAAAAATATTTTATAGATGTAATGAAGACTGTTTAGTAAAGTTATTCAGATAAGACACTGCATAAATGTATCCAGTATACTTATATATAAAACTTGATTTTGAAATATAGTATTCTGTTTTTCTGATAGCACTTTTATTAAATTTAATATTTAACAAGTTTTTTTATATGTTTGTCATTTATTACACAAATAACCAGGTCACACATGTTAAGATGTACGATTGTGAGACGAGGGTAATTTAAAAATAAGCAAACACATCGTTTTTGATCTTTTTATGAGCAGACTTTACAACAGAAGTGGAAAATACAATAAATTTATGACACTATATTTTAATCTTTTTATACAAATAGAAATTTCACCTTTAGGAGTACTTTTTTCACTTTTGTACATATACATTAGAAATCTATGTCTTTGAGATTTCTGAAAATACATTAAAATTGATCGAAGGAGGAAAGTCGGCAGATTTTGAGCTTGTTTGTCTCCTCGGCATGAGAGAGAAATAAGATCAAAATATGCAGGGGGAGGGGGGAATATCTATAACGATACAGAGAGGTTAAAAGTTTAAATGCATGTTCGGCTAGAGCCACGGAGCAAAAGTAATTACACTGTTTCTTTTTATTGATAAAAAGAAGATTCAAAGAGGAAACCCCAATGGATACAAAAACAGATGCAGCATTTAATTTACTATTTCATAAAATTAATCTGAGCCATAAAAAAATGTAAACATTCCAAGATGTTGAGTTTTTTGCCTTCATTTGCTACAATCAAAACATGCTAATGATGTGAATGATTATAATATTTTATAATTTTTTCCCATTTAAATTAAATTAAAAAAAACTACAATTTTTTTTTCTAATTTAAAAAATAAAGATAATTTTAAGCTCTGTACTAATACATTTATGTTTCTACCATCTTACATTATATAATTTGTGAGATACAAACAACGGAGCGTGCTAAAAAATTTCAGACAAATAACTTTCCTAGTGATATATACTTCAGCTGTTCTAAGATAACCACACAGATACAACATTGAGAATAGATATAAATTACATTTAGTATTTAACTCATCACATATTATATCAGTTGACATTTTGTAGAATTTTTATTTAAGGATCATTATATACATACATGGAATATTATCATCAACTTTAATAATATTCATATCAATGTACATTAATTATTATCCATAGTAATATCAGCTTTTTGAGTAATATCTACACATTAAACAACTTTGCACAAAAATTGTCAGTTTTTCTTTCCCACACTTTGAAAATACTTCGTGAAATTGCCCTTAAAGCTCAGTTATTTTAAAACTAATACTCACAAAACATTACCCTGACCACAAATATACTTAAGAAATGTATATAGAAATCAAACTACATGCCTAATAATTACGAAAAGGGACAAATGTGAAACTTGTGTTTTCAATATTTTCAAACTTTAAGAGGTATCTGAAGAAGAAAGATATACTGGGAATTTAATTGATTTAGTTTTTATTCCCTTGATATATAGCATACGTTTTACTTTATTTTAGAATTCTTCTGAAATGAAATTGAAGTGAATATATTCTTGTAAAGATTCAATGTAATTATTTCTTATGTCAAGGTAACATCTGTAATGAATGCTATGATGGAATAGTTCTAAAAATAAATTTTAAAGAAATATCCTTTTACTTCAGTTCACTTTTAATGCATCATGATGATTTTTTTTAGTCGAAAATGGTATGAATCAATTATATTAACTTTGTTTATTTGTAACTGAACCATTAATAAAGGTTTACTCTACTATCCATGTTAATAATATGACAAATGGAAAAGCGAATCAGTTGAAATTTATGTTTCAATATTACGGACAGTAGCGATTTTTCTTATGATCAAATTAAATTCAAATTTAAATTAATCAAAATTCAATCCTACAAAATCGAGGGGGAAATTGCAAGGCTCAAAATTTACATAAATTAATTAAAAAATAATGCCAGGACGTACTTACGTTTAATACTTTTTTTAAATGAGAAACTAATGAAATTTAAATATAGTACTAGAAGAGGAAAAAGAGAATTTTTTTTTCAAAAAATGTTGTTTTGATGTTTTTGTGCTTAGTAACATAAATACGATTTTTTTTAAGTAGATTTAAAAAAGTTTAGAAACAAACTAAGAAATTTATTCAACATTTAACATAAACTTATTTTTCATAATGCTAATTTTCTCTTGTAAGTTTATCTTTTTGTTTTAAAAACATTTCTTTCTGATTCTTCTAAATGACTGGATCGATTTGTTTTAAAGTGTTGAATTAAAATTATTATTATCATCATATATTTATATTATAAATAAATAAATAAATATGGGATCTGATGCATTTATTTTTATAAATTTTTGCTCTAAATTATTTAAATAAATAAAATTTCGGATCTAACAAAATACATATAAAATAAATTGTATTGAATGACAAAGGATGTGAATGAGAATTCGAAAATAAATTAAATTTACAGGCGTAAATTATGCATAATTTTAGAATACCTTTTTCTTCAGTTCAGAAATTATCGCTTCTTTTTTCATTTCAGTAGTATTTTTTAAACAATATCATTATTCAGTAAAAGCATCGCATCTTTTTTTTTTTTTTAAATTGTCTTCTAATTCGAATTACTTTGGTATTGGGTATTCAAAATCATTCTGACTTAAGCTATTTTTAATATGAATATCCAAACATGTTCTTTCTGAATTCTCGCGCTACTTCATATAAGAATAGCTTCAAATTACGAGAGTAAAACATCACTTCCTATGCTAATTCTATTTCGTAATAATTCTTGGCACTGTATAATCACTCAATTATCTATGACCTAATTTCAAAAAGTTTCACATTTTATAAGCAATAAAATATACCTCAGAAGGCTAGGCCACTTTTGGTTTTAAAAGATACTATAAAAATATCTATTACCGTTGGACCCATCTAATTGGAGCTCGAGAGAAGGAAATCAAGAACTAATACGATAATTAACATACGGATGCCATATACTTCAAAAAGTGGTGAGCCCGAAAATAAATTATCGTTATGAAATAAATCTATTTTGACGGAATATATCATTATAATTAGTCAAATAAATGTACGGTTTTAATTTGAGAGCATTTGTATAGGAATGGTGACAACATATTTGCTTTGAATAAAAGATAAAAATATATTCATCAATAAATAACTCCTTTTCAAAAGTTAATTTTGATATGTGTAGTATTAGTACTGACTTTTTGAATCTCTTTTAAGGAACTCAATAAATATAACTTTAATAATGGGGGGAAATTATAAAATCATTGAAAAACAAGTTTAAAATTAAACTTTTTTCAGAGATAGAACCTCAATGGCTGTTCCACATTGGAGATTAAATTTACTTCCACATTGCCAAGTTTATTGCGAAGATCATGATATTAATAGGATATTTTAATAACTGGTTTTTAAGCGTATTTAAAATGGCTGCCTCTGATACAGTAGAGATAAACATGCTTAATGTAATCATTTTTAATTTTTTTACATTATTGCGCTTATTAATGGGTTTTCTTTTACTCACATTGTAACTTGTCTAGTTCAAATATTTAAAAGCTTTTTTCTCTCATTTAAAAGAGCTCAACCGAGCTGAAATTTTCAAAACGCGATTGTTTTGGATGAAAATATGATAATTTAATGAAATTAATAAAATTAATTGATTAAAACTAATTATTTAAAGAATTTAATTTTACACCAAGTTTCTCACCAAGTCGCCAAATGGTCGCAAAGTCCGTCTTTTTATAATTTATCGTTTGCCTTAATTTTTTTTACGCGTAGCTGATGCAATGTTCAATTTAATGATTTTTCATTTGCTTTAATTTTAATTACATTTTGCTTAAATATATTCAATTTAATAACACAATTTATCGTTTGCTTTAATTTTAATTATATGTAGCTTAAATGATTTAAATAATGCTTAAAATTAAACATAGGGCTAAAAGTTTTTACACGTATTTATTTTAGATGATAAATTTAATAAACGTCAAATAATAAAATAAATTATTAAATCTAAATATTGAATCAAATCAATTTGACTCAACGTTCCATTTTACTCTTAAAATTTAAGGTATGAAAAAATTATGTTCAGCAAAGTGTGAAGTTTGAAAGAAAACCCATGTTCAAGAAACTCGTTTTTGGCTGATGTTATGTTATTACAATACATTTCGCATTATTATTTACATAGGTAAATGAATTAAAGTGCTCTCATTTGCTGTAAGTATACAGATCATCTTCAAAAATTACTTCGTTTAAGAATCTATATTTTAATTTAGTTCAGTAATGTTCACACCGGATTATAATTTGTTGATTTTAGTTATTGATTTGATATTTAGGGCATTTTCCCGTTGGTTGGGAGCAAATTTCTTCTGTATCGGATTTTTTGTTTTGGCAAAAACACAATAAAATAACAGCATAAACAATTTCAATAATAAAACAGCTCATTTTCACAAAACTAAGGATTCATTTTATTTAAAAATAATTTTTTAAAATAATTTAAAGAAATATCAACTAAAGTGGTACTTATAAATAAATTCAGTTTCTATTTTCATTAATTCATTTGGAGAGGGGGCAAAATTTTGAATATCAGCCAGTAAAAAAGAAAAAAATATTTTTAATCCATAATTACAGGCAAATTCTAAATTTCCATCGACCATAAGAGCAGCGAATTTGAAATACGGTAAAATAAGAGAAAAAGAAAATGGTTTCGGTTGCTATGTTAATGAAGACAATTGGAAACTAAATTTGGCGATTTATCTCTTGCACCCGAGTAACGGAACCTGTTTAGTAATTACCTTTGCTTCATAAATTGGAGCAACCAAGGGAAATAAAATGTTTATTTTTAAACTTAATCTTTCGATAAAAACAAGGAAGCGGAAAAAAAGTTTTAAGCCTATGAAATATCAAATAGCAGTTTTGTTGCACCATGTTATATTTGTTTTGTATTGTTATAGATATTAAATCGTTGATATATGTGCGGGTCAATTCGAGAATACTAATCCTTTAATGTATTTTTTATGCAGATACTGCACTGAAATCTTGGATGTCTGCACTGAAATATTTTTTATATGAATATTTATTTTTAATAAAACAAAAATGAAAAGAGAGAAATATCTTTTCTAAGTTATAAACAAATGAATCTGGTTACATTGTCCCTATAGTTATGTTCGAAATACTGTTCTATTCATGGAATGTCAAATATATCTGATTGATTAGTGACCACTTATGAGTAACATAAGTAATTACTTTCATATCGTAAAGAATTGACGAAATTAGTTTTTTGTGATAAAATGCCAGTTTTTTTGAGATAAAATGTCATGAAGAAAAGTTTGAATGAATGTCTTTTTTAAAAATAGCATTTTCCTTCTAACTTCCTGCAATTCTGAGGAAAGAAAAAAAAGATTGAAGGTTTTTATGACATTAAGCATGAACATGTTGAACATTAAAATTATTCACAATTATCGTATTGTCTTTTCGGTGCTGTAATTTTTAAATTTTTTTAAAAATAAAATAATCACAAAATCGAATTATCTTTAGAAATAGACCGTTAGGTTGCAATGAACAGCATTTTTTGTGTAATTTAATAGATTAGAAAATTATTCTTATAGCTATTTGTATTACTCATATTTTAAGACCGTTTTCAGAAGAGATCGATTTCCTGATGGTAAAATATCAGACATATTTGAATTCCTGTATTTTGTAGGGGAAAAATAACTCTAATTTTCGAGAAATATTAAAAGGAGGCACTTTCAGGGACTTCAAGTAACCAGTGTCTTATCACTTTTTTTTGTTTGAATTCTTGAACATCAATGATACTTCGATACATCAATGCTACGTCAAACTCACATTATTGTTTAGTACATGAAATTGTTTGAATGTTTTGAAACATATCTCTATATTATAGTTGAAAAATGTGCTCAAACTAATACGTTTTAAAGACACATTATCTTTCCCCTTTAAAAACAAGTTATTTAATATTTGGCTCTGCTTTTAGAAATTTATGAAAATTTGATGTGTTCATGATTTTCCAATGTGGAGATTGAATAAATCTTTCTAAACTAGAGAAATATTTCATGAAGTTTTGATTTAGTTAGATTTATTTATCCTTTAGAAAATTACAAATTAATGCTTTGATAATTTAATTTTTTTTAAAAAAAGGCCTATTCAAATATTTAATATTTGAATAATCTTTGGCATTTAATTTAACTTTGAAAAAAAGTCTTCTCTCATAATTGCTGCGTTTTGGCCCCTTTAATGATGAAAATCGATTCTTCCCGTTTTCTTTTTCTTCTTTTTTTTTTAAAACTGTGACTATATCTTTGAATAACAGGTCAAACACACGACAGAGTGAATATCGATTCCACGTCTTACATATTGTATTACGAGGAATAGTGCATTAAAAATTTTACATTTGGGAAATCGAAAGACAATGTGCCTCACATGAAAAGATGGTATGAACATTTCTATAATACTGCCCGATTAGAAAATGCAATACAATTTTAGAACATCGAATAAGAACATACACAGCGGCTGCTCTATGAGATTTCTAAACGTTTCGAGTTGAATCGGATAGAAAATGTCCTTAAAAATTTCGTAGCATTAGCGTGCGTTTAGATGCGATTTGGCTGCAAATGATATGGGGAACCAGAGATACACCAGACACAGTCCAACATTCAACACCTAATATCACAGTTAATACAGTAAATATACACTATGCTACTGCTATCAAATGTCGAAAAATTCTGAAGAGGTTTCTCTGCACTGCGAGAAAAAGTGGGAGGGGAGGGGGGCTCAGGTTTCCTCTTTGACTTCTGTACAGATGCTAAGGGAACATTAAGTAGGGTACAATGATCTATCACAGCAGAACCTGAAAGATTTAAGTGAGGAGAGTTGACACACCCAGTGGAATTCTCCCCCGTTTCACATCAGTGTCTTGTAGTAGTAGTAGTAGAAAAGTAAAAGAATCCAACGAAGTAAAAATATAAAAAAGGAAATATTCACCATCATACACTGGGGACCGCCCCCCGTAAGTGCAGAGAATATATATTTATATATTAGTATAACACAAATTGACTTTTTAGCCACAGCAACACGGTGTTGTTGGAGTCATAGATGATATACATATACAGAAGGCCAGTACCGAATCAAAAGACACCCCACCCGCCATTTACAACCTCCAAGCTAGCATCGATGGGCAAGAGTGTCTGATATTCGGAGGTGACGCTGTATATGTATATACTATATAATATAATATATATATGTATGCGCGTGGTGTCTGTACAGATACACAACACTTTGAAGGCTAATTGGTGTGAGCAGCAAAAGGGCGTGGTAGCCCCTTCTCCCTCGTTAATGGCACTGTGTAGAAAAAAGGCCGTGGGTTCGCTGCTAGCACCAGTCGTCTTCATGCGGGTCGTGGTGTCGTGATGGTCCCTTCGTCCTCACGACCATGGTCAGTGGCTCCCTCTGCCTCTGCCCAGGTTTGTATCCGTTGGGCAGGGGCGAAGAAGGCAAGTGGCGGGAGCCCCTACCAATGGCGGCGGCGGCTTCGAAACTCAGGGGCTCAATGGCCTTGAGGTGACCCTCCCTGTGGTCTTTGTTCAGGGAGGGCCCAGCGGTCCTTTCCCTCCAAGGCTGGGTATGGGTCGGGGAGGCACTAAGTTTTGGGAAGTTGATGCTGGACCGACTGGGCTGGGGCACCGTTGGCGAGTGGGAGACGTCCGGGAAGTTGATAGCATCCGTCGAAATCACGTTTGCATCCAGCTTCAAAGTAGAGGGCTTAGTGGGGGTGGGGGGCAGTCGGCGGCCCCTACGGGGGTGCACTAGGGGCAAGCTGTGAACGGAGGAGGGACTGGGACTCCGGGAGCGGTAGTGGAGGTGCGACGTACCATAGTATTCACTCTGAGTAGGTGTGGAAGGGGTTGGGCTAGGTGTCCGAGAGCGTCTGTCTAGCCGGACGCTGGGGTAGACGGGGCTGTGGCTTCGGCTTCTTGAGTGCGGCGAGGGTCGATGACGCCACGAGGGCTTAGGAACTGGAGAACGTCCTCTGGCAGGGGAGTAGTCTCGCCTCTTAACTGGAAAAGAAAGAGAAATGCATTTTAACTGAGTAGTTTGGGCATTTGGAGGAATTTTTTGTAGCAGTTGACAGTTACCTCACATTCGTTCTTCTGCAACAGAGAATCCTTGAGGATTAGAAAACTAATTCTCAACCTAGTTTTTGAAGTAAAAGTTGATTTTTTGCGTTATTTTGCTTTGAATAAAAATACCTCAAAGTTATGGAATTCAATAAATATTTCATATTGTAACTTCAAGCAATCTTCTAACGTGTGTCAGCTTTTTCTTTATTTATTTATGAAATAAATCATTTTAGTCAGCATATTTCTGCCTAGTAATCTTTCCCTCTATTTTTAATTTATGAAAAATTTTATAAAAAGTACCGCTCAAAAATCCTTGAATATCTATTTTTATATTAGGGAAACAGGAAGTTGCTGTTGATTTTTGTAATAAAAGAAAATATTTCCATTTCCAATCATACTTATAATATTTTCTGAATATTATAATTTCCCTCATTATTTTTTCTCTTTCCAGCGTCGTCATAATCTAAGGACACAATTTCTGTAAAAGAGCTTTCTTCTGGAGGTGAAAAACTCGAGACTTGTTTCACTTTGGAATTTTTTTCCCTTCAAAAAGTTTTGGAGAGAGAGAGAGAGAGAAAAGATGGTAAACGGTATGGTGGATACGACAGAATTTCTCACCCTACTTCTGCGGAATTCAACCGAATTGGCAAAGCAGCCTGTTTAGTTCTTGTGATACAGTACGATTGATTTCTATTAACCATTGGGAATTTTGAGAGCTTTTTTCTAACCATTTATTTGTTGACAATCTATAATCGAACGGAACGTTTCTTTAGGTTTGAGTCACTCATATCGCAAATATCATTTACTGCTTCTCTTTGTCAAGAATTGCAATAAAGAATCAGCAAATAAAATCTTTAATCACTTTATTCTAGCTTTTGAATAAGCACTTACAATAGAAATTAATAATGTGGAGCATAGACTTCATCGTGTTCTTTATCAAAGATTATAATTGAGAATTCTACTTATCTTAGCAACAGCAAATAGTAGGGTTGAAATAAAGTGGATCCGATTCCAATAGAATTCTTGTGACTGGATCCGAGTCAGGTATACACACTTAAAATATAACTTAATATTTGCTCGTACCTTCTTGTATATAGTTAGTGTGCCCAATAATATTGCTAATTTCTATGTCTCCTCTTATCCCTAATTCTGTCTAATGTCTCTAATCTCTGTATCTCATTCACTAAACTTCTTATATAATAATGCTAATTTATGTAAGTTTTGGCACTTTCACAAGGTAAGGCTCTCATTTCAAGTTACGTAGTAAAGTAACCCCAAATGGTAGTTAAAAAGAATTACGTTTATGCATAGTATTTGCATATTGAGGCTTAAATCTCACGAGATATTGAAAATAATAATAGATATTTTCAGTAAATATTGAAAATGTACTTTTTTATTTAAAAAAAAACAGACATAACTTTTTGGTAAATGTGATACACATTCACCATAAAGAAACAAATTCAAATGTATATATTAATAAGAATAAAACTAGACAAATAATAAAAAATGAGAGTAATAGAAAAATGATGCGAGCAAAATTTCGATACTGACTTTTGGATCTTCCTCTTCTCTTGTTCTCATGCTTCTCGTGAACGAATTCGACCATTCCCGACGCGGCTTCAGTGAAGTTGATGTCACAGTGGTGGGGACGGCGAGGGGAGGGGGCGCGGTGTATGGGGGTTGGGCAGCGACCGTGAGGTGGGGACGTCGGCGATCGTCTGCCGAACGCCGGAGAAGGCGTTCGAGGAGGTTGACCAGCTGGTTGCAGATGGCCATCCCGGCCCTGAAAAGGAAAAATGTAACTGTGAATTATGTTTAAAAAATTACAACGAATTGTCTTAGTTATGATTAAGAGACAGTGACGCAATAAAAATCAACCAAAGTAGGAAAGCACAAGAGATAACGAGCTTCGCTTAAACCTGATTTTGAGAAATATTATTAATTATTTTAAATGTAGAATTTTTATAGGAATTTTGCAGATTATTACAACATTCTCTCTTTAATGAATTTCAAAGGCTGAACTGGAAAGGGATTTTGCTACGAATGCTGGATTTCAGGAGTCAGAGCCTTTTCCTAATTACTGTACGTCTCCATACCTCCTGAAATCGAGGGTAGAAATGTTGATGATTAGGAAACTCGTGCTTTATGCTTTCCATCACAGCGTCTTCTAGCGGTTCATCACTTGCTCTCCGTTTATGCATTGTAAGGTGAAAATTACTTGTTTAAATGTTTTCTATTAACCCTTATGTTTTTGCCTATGAGTTTCAAAACATCCTGTAGATACTTTAAGGTTGTGTATGTAAAAATGAAATTACTGAAATGTCCAATGGATTCTCTCTCTTCTTTGGATTTCTCAGTCAGAACTCAGAACTAGCCAGGAAGATCATGATAAAATGGCATTACCTGAGTGTAAGTGGGTTCTCCGCTGTCGTTTCCTTTTTTCTTTCTTCGACTGCTTCCTCTCCTCAGGAAACTGAAAGATCGATTCCACTTCTTATCCTCATTATTGTGGTTCTTGTCGATACTGGAAAAGAAGAATGATATAAAATCAACTTTTCATAACACAAATGATAAGACAGATGCAAAACAACAGTTTGATGAAATATTATTTGTGTAAAAGTAGGGTCGTTAAAAATGTAATTTTAGTTAGATTCTTAGATACTTTTTGAAAGGAATATATAGGTACTATTCCATTTTATTTCCAAGCGTCTAGATAAAATTTCCAGCTTTTTTCTCAAAGATTCCTTGTCAAGCATGGACTCTAATCTGTTTTTATTTCTTCATTTTATAGTTATATATATATATATATATATATATATATATATATATATATATATAT
>BMAW01033257.1:53220-80320 GCA_019974015.1 Nephila pilipes
TATATATATATATATATATATATATATATATATATATATATATATATTTATATTTATATATCAGCAATAAACAAAAAATCTGTTGTGATTTTTGGACAGTAAATATAAGAGGTTGGCCTTTTAAATACATCAAAATACATAACTACTATTAGAAAAGTGACATAAACGTAAGAAACAAATAATAAAGATTACATCTAAAAATATAAACAAAATTACTATACATATCACTGGCAAGCTTTCAACAATATCAGACATGATAATGGATAACATATTTCAGATTTAATATCTTTGTACACACAGTGCATTTTTATTTCATACAAAATTTTTGTTAAATTTTCTATTCGTCATTCAGCGTGATTTTTCATATCAATAATCATTGTTTTAGTGATTACACATTTTTCGAATTCGCAGAATGGAAATGGTAAATAATTCCATGGCAAGTATCGGAGAAAATGTGTCTCTCCTTGTTTGATGTTACAAATTACTAGGAAATTATTTTTTTCCTTACTACTTTACTCCAAGTATACAGGATAATGTGAAAGAAAGAATAATAATAAAGAAAATAAATAGTACAACAACTCAAAGACAAGAATTAACTATAAGAAAAAGTTTACAGTAAAGCTCATATCGTTCAGTTCTTATTCCTTTAGTCTAAGAGTTCGTATCGAAAATTTTCACACCTTTATAATAGAAAATATTTAGTGCACACTATCCTCCAGAAGGAGGTGCAACCAGCCTTTTGTAACTAACTTGAACCCAAATGAAGAAAAATAAAATGAAATTTGGAAGTATTGTGCTTTTAATAATTATTTATCGAATTTTACATGTTTTTAATATCAAGCACGAATTACAAATAAATAACTGTATTTCTTACTAACGTTTAATGTTTCATAAAAAAAAATAAACAGCAAATGTTTTGGTGAAAAAGTTTAATAAAGTGGTTTTAATAAGGAGACCGTGCACCTCTTCCTGTAATACATTTTAATAGCATCGATTTTTCATACTGTCAAGTTGTTGGACACCGAAATGGGAAAAAGCGCCCATGTATGGAGCAGCCCTTGTTCTAGCTAATTCAATTACTTTTTCAGAGGAGGATTTAAGGTATCCATCTGTCTTCCAAAGTAGTTCCAAAGATGCTCTACCTGCCTGAGGTCCAGAAATCGAGCTGGCCTTTCCATTCTATCCAAACCTTCATCTTCAAGACATTCATCAATAAGACTATCTCGAAGAGCGTGGATCTTATCATCCATTAGAATGAATAATCATCTATGGCATCATCATATAATGAGGCTTATAGAGCAAAGATCTCGTCAGGATATTTCATAATCGTCAGAGATCTTTCATAAAACACATGCAGGTCTGAATCAACCCACAGAGAGGTTTTACATAGTCTCGACCATAATTTCACTTCCTCTGTAAGTATATCTTTCAACCACCATCTTTGGACCAACCTACGAGACACGTTAAGATATCTCGCAGCAACATCATGTGATAACCTATTTTTATCTATCCGATTACCTACCACCGTAACTAATCAGATGAACCACATCTCCTAGACGCGGCAAACTGTATCATAACTAATAACTGAAGATCAGCAAGTGTGAGGAAATTTCAAAAGTATAATTTTCACAGTATCCCCCACCTGCTAATGAGGTGTTTAATTGTTTGCAAAATAGTAGTGCGTATAATTGTTCTATAACGTTTTGTTGAAATTACTAGCGATTATTTACAAAAACCCTAAAATATATTTTTTACCTTTATTTTAATATTTTAAATGGCAAGATTAAAGAACTGGCTTTACTTTATCTTTTAGACGATAATGTATATGTAAATTCAAGTTTTCTCTTTTATTTGGAAATGTACCTTCCAAAAGCGGGTTTAATTTTGAATCTTGACACTGAATTTGATTTGAGAAGTTTAAAATATGCATATTGATGCTGATTGCCTGAAGTATTTAAACAAGATCAATTTATGGATTGTTGAGCTTGTATGGTATTATCAAAAGCGATTGAATTCGTATAGAAGTGTTTTTGAGCATGTGAATACCAGTCAGCAAAAATGAATTCTTATTCTTACAAACTCATTATTCCACTTATTTCGATTTACTGAAAGCTATATTCCTTTAACGTTAAAACATAATATTCAAACTTGGAACATGTTTTCGGGCAGAAAATGCTCATATAGCAATAAGAATTCGCGTGTTTTTAACACATTTATTTGTTTACAATACCGAGTCATTAAAATGTAGAAGCATTTTTGATATGTTTTTCCTCCTTAATCTAAAATTAGAACTTCGTTTGACATTAAACTATGAAATGTAAATTATAGAATAAATTCTACTCTAGGGAAAAAAAACCCGGATAAATTCGAACAGAAACGAATTGTAACCCAAAATTCAGCACTAATTACACATTAGTGAAATTAGAATTTTGGATAATTTTCCAACTGAAAAAATGTATTTGTATCCCCTTCCCCCTTTTTCAGTTAGGCAAGACAATCTCAACAGTAGTAAGTGCCCCTCAGGAACACGTTTGGGAGCCCATATTTCTTCTCAGTCATAAAAAAAAAAAACTTTCGTATCACGATTATTGATAAATTTAAGTAAGTAAAGTTTGAATCAAGCCTTTACTTAAAGATGGATTTTAAGGTATCAAAATAATTCTTTTTAAGAGTAAAGTAATGAATAATATTTAAAATCACGAAGAACTCTTAATTAAGGTACCTAGGTAAGGACCGATTCATTACGTACTATAGCTACTTATATATGAATCAAAAGAAGCATTTATGCCCAAGCTTTTGTTAAATTACATATTATTTTATATTGAAAATAATTATTTTATACTTCATAGCTCCTCTTTAAATAAAAGCTTGATTTAAGAACGGTTTTTTTATGCTTAATTTTTTTTAGTCTGGAAATTTAAGACCAAAAAGCAATTTCGTGAACTATACGTGTGTGCAAAATATCAACTGAATTGAATGTTATAAAGTGCAAGGCCTAGACCCTAATTATCATCACTGTTTGAGCATACCACAGTATGGTATTGTCACTGGAAGAATAAATGTATGCAAAATATCAACTCGATTAGATGGTAGGATATGAGGCTAAAATTCAATTTAAAATTTTGAACATGTTTTTTTTTTTTGCTTACATAACACGTTAATCAAAAGTTTGTAAAATAATATTGAAAAATCAATTAAATAAAATATTGAATAAGGGAGGCCCACCTGAGATTAGATCTGTGCACGGATCCTTGCCTCGACAGCGGCAGGTGGGAATCTGCGTCTTCAAATTGGTCTTCGTCCAGGTTGAGACTGCCCTGCCGCGACGGCATCACGGCTCCCATGAGCCTTTGCAGCAAGGACGGCCGCTGGAGAGGGAAGATATGCATAAGCGAGACAGCAATTGAGTTCGAGATCGTCTATGACAATTCTATGCCCAATCAGAGAAAACACCTTCCTTATAACATCAAACATTCATGCAGAGTTTGAGTTTAAGCAAAGAAATATACATTATTTTTTCTTCTTTCATTACTATAAATGCAAAAACTATATCTGCTATTCACAGGGTTCCCACACTATAAAAATCTAACTATAAAGTTGCTCATGAAATTTAAAAATATGAATAATTCGGTTAAGAAGAGGGGGAAACTTCACTTTTGTTTCTTCGAGTATTGCTCATAAACATAGTATGTCCTTAAAATATTATATTTCGTTTTGTAAACAGTTTTTAACGACTGGGAATCTTCCTTTCCAACACCTGTCCTTGTGGACTATCCAAGTCTTTGGTGGATACTAACAAATCAACTTATAAACTATGAAAATAAGAGTCGAATGAACTGATTGATTGTGTTTTTTTATTAATATTGCTTTTCGAAGCAACCCTGGGACTATTGGAGACGGACCTCGTCATTTTGAATCTGATTCAAGTGGAACGACACCTGAGCTGAGACGTCATTCTAAACTTACATACCTCTCCAATGCCAGGAATTTTCATCCTGACCAGATTTAGCGTGCATCAGCCCCACTGGATGAATGATTTTTAGTAGCATCCCGACTTTAAGGAAAACAACGCCGACCGGGAGTTCGCGACCATGACCATTAGGTTATTGCGGCCACAAATCTGAATGAAGGGGAAACAACAGAAGATTAAAGAAAGGGTTAGATCTGCAGCAGTAGTAGTAGATTGCAGGTTCGAGTGTTAAAAGAATGAACGAATATCAATAGAAGTCCGGAAGAGATATCGGGCATTGATACGGAAACGATTCTAACTCAAACCCTTCTTAAGAAACATTCAGATGAGTAGTACTAGATACTCTTTAGTTGAGGACGGGAGAAGGTTTGCTCCAACATGTAACACATATCTTGAATGTTAATTATTCTATTAAGAGGCGATTAAATATTGAATTAAAGATTTCAATGTTTGATCCCTTGATTATTCCCTGAAATTTATTGATTTGTGGTGGCACAATTAAACGAGATTAGAAATCCTGGGAGTTCGATCAATGCTATCAATCCTGCTGATCAATGATAAAAATTATTATCAACGATATTTCAAAATGAAACAAGGTTCCATTATAATAACAAGGTTCCATTATAATATCTTATCAAGATTCCATTATAATATATTATCAAGGTTCCTTGAATTTTTCGTAAGATGCATTGCTATACTTTCTGTACATTACAGATACAATATTAATGAAAGATATAAATTACATGCTGTACAGGCAAAAACGATGTCATTACAATATAACTAAAATTGAATGAAGGAAAACTGGTTACATGGGTTATAAAGATCAATAAAAATGAGTTAAAATATATATTTTTTAATTATTTAAAGTACTATTTCCTTAAATAACTAGTTAGTACAAAAGATGTTAATGATAATTCTTAATATGGCATTTGTTTTGAAAGAAACTAAATAATAAAATATGTAAATATAAAGTGCACACATGAGTAAAGTAATTTATTTTGTATCATAGGTAAAAAAAAAAAGAAATGAATGACTGTCAGCTTTTAGATTTGTCAGTATAGAAGTATTTAGGAAATAAAAATCAATGTTATTGATCTAATGTGGGAACCCTGTCATTCACTATACAAACATACATATTGTAATCAGGACCAAATGATGGCAAAATGTAGTATGATTTCACCATTCAAATCTCTAAAAATATAAGATATAATAACCATCCATGTTTTCTATAAGAGTAACTAGTTAGTTATTAATAAATTTCTTAAGAAATTACCTTCTCGTTATAATTTTTAAAAAAACTCATGAAATCCAAAAATATATTAATAACTTTTAAATAAGTGAAACTCAGGATGTAATCTTTAAGATATGAAAGGAAAGGAAAATCATTTCGTTTAAAACTATGAAATATTTAACGTTACACTTCTCTTTTAGAAGGCCATTCTGAACTTCTTCGACAGATTAATAAACTTGTCTTATTCTAAACAAAATTATAATAAGCAAACACGAAAACAAAAGCAGCATTTTATACTTTAAAAAATGATGACTCAAAGTCTTTTATTAAAAAGCATTGCGTAGCGTTACTGTTTCGATTTCTTTCTTTTTGCATATACTACCAATTATTATCTTCTAAATATATACTATTCCCATATATATTTTTGATTATTTTCTTCCATATATACAGTAGTTAAGTGTAATGCAAAAATTGAAATTGAAACGTTTTCATATATACTCTGCAGTTATAATAATATATATACCTATTTACTGCACTGATGTAATCAATGAGAAAGTGAAAGTGAAGGTGCTATATCACGATGAAATCAGCTTTCTTTATTATTAATAACAAAAAGGTAAGAAGATACGATTTACTCGCAATAAATTCAGATGACTTTTCAATATAGATCAATTATTACTAATTATTAATGGTTGCAAACTAATTACTTAGTTTGAAATCATTCTTAAATAAAATTTATCCTCCATGCATAAGAATGATAGATTCTGTAAGTCAATGCCTAGAGACGCTTTTATTCACTACTTTTTAAATCTATTGTCAATGCTGGATTACGTAAGTGAAAACCACGGTCAGTCAAAGGCAAAGTGTATTGAATCACCAACAACATTACAAGGACAGTAGGAAGTAATTTGAATTTTAAATTTACTTAAGTATCACAAAAAATTTCCCTGATGAAATATGAAATGTGCTGGTTCTTGCTAGCGCAATTTATTGTAATCTTTTGATGGAAACTATTTAGTATAATTTCCAGAGTTTTCATAATATATTGTTACGTTAAGGTTTGAACTGTGTTGTCTTCCCTGCGGAATAATTTTGCGGCTGGATAAACATTGTACAGACAAGGTGAGGATCAAGAAGTTATGCCAAATAGACAGGGGATGACCTTGGCGACAGATAGGCAACGAATTTGGTCATCAAATGTAGTTGCGCAGTGTAGTAGTTTGGTTTCCACACGAATTTGGTGACAAAGGTAGTTGCTTCTGGATCAAAGGAGAAAGTTCAAAGAGCAAGAAGAAGCCTGCAGGATCTGCTTTGCGGGGTTTGTAAATGAGCCACTCAATGTATGAGTTTTTATTTTATGAAAGTGTACGCAGACTTTTTGTGCTAATGCGATATTGAGATCTGAATTGCTGTGTTTAGTGATTGTGCGAGCTTTGAATTTCTGCTATTGTATATTTTTTATGTGTGTGCATGAATTGTTCCTGTTAAAAGGAAATATAGAATATTAGCTAGAGATTCTCAGAATAAATTTGGATATGCTTAGAAAGATTCTGCATTTAATTTACGTGGATTTTCTTGCATTAGAAAGTCGATCAACCACGTAACAACATATATCAAGATCATACAGAGAATATCTGATGGGACTTTATGATCATAAAGTCCATAAGTTTTTCAGTCCAATAGGGTTTTATTCAAAGGAATCTTCCAACAGAAAATCTTTCCCGCAAGACTCATACAGAGAGGTACGATCCTCTATGCATAATAAGAATGATAAAAGAGATTTCATTACAGATATTTTTTTAAAGTATTGTTTAAATAAGGATATTACGAATCCACTGCTTTTTCACAGATACATTAAACTGAATATGATTCGCATATAATTAATGGTTAAAAGGAGTTTTATTATTCTTAAAAATAAATTGATGAACTGTATTTTCTCGATTTATTTACAATTGCCACTGTTGTAATAAAAAGGTTTTGATTAAAAAATTACAATATAGCTCTACCTTAAGTCGTTTCATTTCATAATTTATGAAGCATCGTGATTCTTAATTGCAGGTGAGCTTATTAAGTGTGAATCATTTTCTCACAACAAATCTTTTTTGGTGTTACATTTAAAATACTTCTTCAAAGAAAATCCAATAATCTCTTATTTTATTCAATGCACTGTATCAGAATAGCGTAACATGCTGTCAGTATTTTTTTTAAAAAATATTTTAGAAATTGAGCAAAATAGTAATGAAAGGTTTGTTACTATTCTTAAATCTCAAAACTTCATAAAATAAATAAGAATACTTGCGATCTTGAACTTTTCATCCCTCAGTTAACTTGACTTAGCTATTTAGAAATACAGACAAAATCTGATGGGTCAGAATGATTTCTTGGATGGGCTTCTCTCATTTATTGTTCATATATCTCAGTAATTAGAAGGCGAATTACAATTTCAAAGAGATTGCAGGCTATAATCCTCGACCTCAGTAAATATTTTAAATAAACACATAATACCTCCTCCCCAGATACATTGTTTGAGATGATTTGTTAGAAAATTATCTCATAATGATAATATAAATGCTGATTTTTCATAACAATATTTATCGTGTAATGTCATGACAAGTATTTATTATAAAAGGCACCCTCCCCCCAAAAAAACCTTTACAAATTAGGTATTATTGTAAGTTTATTATAGTATGTTGATTCGTTCGTGATTTTTCTCTCAAGATATAGAAATAAGAAACATTTTTTACGTAATAGTAAAAACAATTAAGATGATAGAACTAAAATTAAAAAGAAGATGGAAGCATTTTAATTTATTTTTTGTGGACCTAAATTCATGTACACTAATAAATAAGTAACAATATTGAAAGACTTATAAAATTTTATATAAAATACAATCAATATAGAAACTAATACTATACCTATAGATTGATATGGCAAAAAAAGTAAAATATAAAAATAATAGAAAGATGTACAGGAAAATAGAAGGAAAAAGATTTGATGTTTTAGATCTTTGAAGAAGAAACATAAATAAAACTATTGATCGAAATTTATTACCATACATGTTACTTATTTTACTTTTAAAAAATATACATACTTTGAAAATAAATCTATAATAGCAACTTCTCTTAATACAGTTATTTGGAGGTTTTTAGATTTTATTCTTATTTACATCACTTTCTTATTTAATTTATTCTTATGTATAATTTCATTCGTATTTTCAAAATTATATGCTTTAATAATGATTTATTTTTAACATTTCAATAACTAGTCTACTTTATTTATACATTAATTTTAATTTGCAGCACAAAACAAGATGTTTTGGCTATTTTAAAGATTCTTGATATTGTTTTTTCCCCTTGGTCCAAAAATTATCATCCAAAATCCCTCATTCGTTCTTCATCTGGAAAACTCTATAATCTAAAAAAAGTTAGGTGATTTTAGATAGAGTGAATAGTTTCTACAAACTACCACAAGTGATGTACACATTGAAAGCATCTAGATAGAAGTTGTACTACAAGATAAGTACTGGAGAAACCATACTACGCATGCCAACATTTAGTGAAAAATGGCTACTCTAGTACAGGTTCTATAGAAATAGAAAAGGAAGGAAAGAGTGTACTATACTACCGGCGAATCTGAAGGATCAGGAGATTGGGAAGGATTCTCCTGCAAATTAAAGACAACAGATATCAGCTTCAATAATATAATACTACATTCTACAAACTACAAAAGAGCTTCTCGTACGAATTAATCCTTCAAGTAAACGATTGTTCAGATTGATGTATAGATTGGTGTCTAGAAATTAATTCATTGTATTAATTATTCTGATTTATCTATCAGTGACATCATACTGATGGCATCATAGTGCTTCTCTGTACCCTCTTCCAAGAAAGATGTAAGTTGCAGATCTTACCCTTTTCAACTATCACGTCCTTGGCCAGTCGAAAAAAGTCTTGAAGGACACGCATTCCACTTCAGACCGAATGTCCTACAACTGATGTTTCCCAGAAGGAGGTTATATCTGCAACAGGTGTCCTTCTTTGCCGAGGGTAAAGAGCTATCGGATTTTAATTTTTGTCCCTTTGGTAAATTCTTGATTTTTTTTAATTCAGTATCAAAAGATTTATAAAATATTAATATCAATAGTAACACTAATTATCATTCGCTTATTATCATAATAAATTGGCATTAAGCAGTTTTCTGTTGGCTTCGATGGCGAGTTTTTTTTATGGCTTTTCTTATCTTGATTGGTAGAACAGGAGTACATCCTGTCGTTTTATTTCATTTAGAAAATTATGAAAGTTTTGACTCCTGGTTATGACAATGCATAAGTACCTAAATGTTTCTATTTTCGTTATAATTGATATCATTATCCAGAGCGGGGATCTCCAACCTTTTAGTACTTTAGTGCACATTCTAGAAAGTAGGTGGGGCGGCAATCACATTAAGCGTTTTCAAATCTGATAATTTAACTAGTTTAATGTCCTCGTTAAACCTATTAAATGGGACTCCCTTTTGTAATTGGAACCAAACCCGCAGTGCACTATGTGTGGAACGGGGGGTTGATTCTCGAATTTATCTAGTTGGAACCATTAAGAAGAACAAATAATTATGTTCTTGACGTTATCTACAAACAATGGCATGCAGTGCGATAGGACAGGTTTATTTCTGTATGTTTGAGTTTTTTTAAAAATTTTTTTTAAGAAATAACCGGGACAAAACGACAAACCGGACGGGCCAATATCAGTTCAACGGAAATGTCCGGTAAGTCTCATCAAAATGATAAACATTTAATTGCAAACAAATATTTTTTTAAAAACAAATATGCTTCCATTTTACTACTTACTTACTAACCATAAAAATGTACATAACACCTTATTGAAAACTTAAATAATTTTTCATTATAGTTAACAGCATCGGGCGCACGTAAAACCTTTGGTGGGCATTATGTTTGGTGTTCATGCGTATAAGACTAGGAACCCCTGATCCTGATTATAAGGCTGAAAGATACGCGTATAGAACAGATATTTAATGTTGAAGCAATTATTTGAACTACTGAGATGAACCATCGGTAAGTTTTGTATAACTACGATCAATATAAGGTCACTGATATTGGATGTATATTGTCCAATGCTAAAACTAGACAATATATAGAATTTTTTGGACACCAATCTACACTGCATAAATAAATCCTTAAACATAATTTACGGTTTTAAATTGTTCACTAATAGACATTCAAGCACATTTTGAGTGGTTTTATAAAAGCTTACCCTAAAGAAGTATTTATTGAATTCGTATGAGAAGTACAATCATTCTTTTTTTACATTCTATAAAGGTTTTACAAAAAGTGACTACTGTCTATAATAATAGAATAACTACAAATTATTCTGATTATATAGGCAAGGTACTAAAAGCATCATTTCTAAAATATCGGTGTTTTAAAAAGATCCTTTAGTTGCTTCAAAAACCTAGTTTCCTTTTAATATTCCACAATTTACATTAAAAAACGCAAGTCAAATTTCAAAAACAGTCTTCAATTAATACCGTTAAACTTTAATATTATTATACATCATATTTAGAAAAGATTCCAAATACAACATTTTCATTAGAAGATATATGTGCTTAGTAATCATCCTTGAATAAATAACAAAATACAGAAAAACATATATCCATATAATAAGCAAATTTAAGAAAATTAATCATTTTTAAAGAAATTTAATCTGTATTACTTCTTGTACTAAACCGTCAAATTTTAAGTTGCTTACATAGCTTTAGATTTAAAATTAAAAGCCTCTTCCTCTTTACTTCTTTTGAACAAATGTTTTGAGTACTTTAGAAATCTTGATTAGGTATTTGATATATATTGAATTTGTAAACTGTAATTTACACCATATAAGTATTATGTGAATAGATAATGAAGACTTATTTCCTATTAAGTCATGGAACATATTCTATTAAGATTAGCTAACTATAAAATAATTAAATTTCTACTCAATGTATTAAAATAAACTTATCTATCAAACAATATGAATTTAATAAACACCTTTAATTATAACCTTGAAGTTACGAAATGCTCTTATCTTTCTATTACCACACATAGTAAAAAAGAAATACACTTATGAGAGTGGTTCGAAAAGTACCCGAGTTTGATACGAAAATAGGAACAGGGAAATTTGTTTAATATTTTCCATTGCTCGTTTTTTCCAATGAGACTGTCTTTGCCTTCTTTGTAACAGATTCACAGGAAACAAACTCATTGTTTTGATGGCTGTTTGGTTTATGATGCATAAAAAGGAGTCCAAGTCTCATCAACGATGACGACTCGATGCAAAATCATGACCATGACTTGGCACGTATATAATCAAAGTTTAATTTGTCAGAAAATTCTTTCGAAATTGAAACTAATATATGAATATCTAAACTAACCAATAAATCAGTATCTTATTGACCGACAGCTGCACATAACAGTAAATTAACGGCTTTTGTCTTCAAAAACAGATATTTTTTGAACCACCCTCTTACATGTAATTAAAGAGTTTCAAATATATCAAAACAAAAGCTTCATGAGCGAGAAACATTTAAAAATATTGTTGAGTAGTACTAATTTTACTACAAGTAAGATTAAAAAATATTCTCATAGTAAGTTCTAAATACTTCGCAACAGAAACAACTTATAATTTTGATGTAATGTAATGTAAACTGTGGTTCATTCAATTTTCTCAAATATTTCAATGGTTTGAGATTCTCAACAGTCCTACCATTCCGTCCAGTACTTACAGACAAGGCGTTGCCAGCCAGTTTACCAAATCGAGTTTGCTTCCAACTTTCGTACATCAGCAAACCTGCATAGATTTTACCGACGGTCAGTTGCCTTGCACCCAGCACTGGAAAAGATAAAGATTAACACCACTTAGTACTTGAAAAGATGTTACATGCACCCTGTATATAAAATATTGATTTTAATCCAAAAACGAAATACACTCATCTTAATTTTTATGAAATGCATTGATTTTAGCTTTCTCTGTTACATTGAATGGTATCCATTTAAAGTAGAAATGAAAATACTTGTAAGAAAATTTAATGACGAAGCTAAACTCTTTGATGTTACAAAATTACAGCTCTCAATATGGTGTTATACCGTGATACCGTATGAAACTGGCTTAACATTATACATAATCTTGCTGAATGTTTCTAAGTTCATTTAAGAAATAAACAGAAACAGTGCAATATGCTTAAATTTTCTGAAGTTTACTGTTGCAAATCACATTTGATTTTAATAAGTAGACACAAAAAGCGGCATATGACGTCATTAAAGGCAGGAAACAGCTGGAAAGAGAGCAAGGAGTAGAAAGAGAGCGACCGACAGCTAGCGTGAGCTTTTAAACTTTATAGATTTGTACTCGTTAAAACGTGGACACGCTGGAATTCTGCTTAGGTTGCAAAGCAGAGGTGACGGTTGAAGTCAAGAAGTGCATGAAAGTTGGTTGATAAATTGTATTGAGAGTTAAAAAAGAGTAAGATGAAAAAGAGACAGAAATTTAAAATGAAGGAAAGAAAGTAATACATCTCTCTCCACTTCTCTCTCTAATAATAATAAAATTTCGTTTTCATGTGACAGAATGCGGGATCCAACACGCTGACCAGTACTTGTCGTACTATACTATTTTATGTAAGACCATTAAATAAACAAAAAAGTTACAATGTACCACGTAAATCGTGCTCTGTTTAATGCATTGTGTATAATTCGTAAACAGCATGAAAATAACATATAAAACGTTTCTACAAGAAGAAGTCCTATATTGGATTAAAGATCAAATACTTGAAATCATTCAAGATCCCAGACCATCCACATTGAAAGTTACAAAACGGGTACCAAGATAGGGTTCTCCAGGAAGATTATCTATGAATATTGGGAAGTATGTGTTGAAGTTAATCATGAGGAGGAAAGAAAAATGCAAAGACATTATTGTGTGTGCGTCGCGAAAAACCTCAGTCAGATAGTATTGAAATGGGGTATAAATTCGAATACAGATTTTGAACTGGAAAAATATGCATACATACGGTCTTAACAAGTTAAATAAAAGAACAATGCAGTAAATATACAAAAAAAAAAAAAAAGATTGGTGACTATACAACCAGTCAATTTTTGAAAAATGTTTCTTAAACTTGGTTCTTAATGTTCTTTAACATTACTGAGTGGAAATAAAGCCGAATGAAATGTCCCCTTTTAAATTTTGAAAAGATTAACTACGTTGGCTATAATTTTCTTTTGGATGTTTTCATATCCTTTTATCTCATTGATTCAAAATCAGATAATCTGGGGAAGTGAATGCCATAATTACTTTCAGTCGGTGGAACGAGGCGATTGAGTTGTTTTTTGGCTTGAAGAGGCCACAGCTTCTTGATCGTTTCCCTCAGTTCTGCATCCGCCACATCCATTTCTTCAGCTGAAAAAGACAATTGTATCAAAATTTTCAGTCACTATAGATTATTATTTTTCTCTGTGTAATTGTTCACGAGAGGCTTTAATTTTGTTATTTTAAGGAATCCAAAGTACCAGACTCTCACATAAGATTGATTAACAATTAAATAGCTTCTTTTTTATTTAATCAGTGAACTTTAAGCTTGAATGAACAATAATTATCGAGATTTCTTTCAAATTATTAATTAAAATTTCTCAGCAGTCAAACACAAGCTATCAGGTTAATTCATAAATTTTTTCCCAGAAATCAATGAGGCGTACAGGAAAATAATTTCTTTACTAAAAAATTTGAAGCTCAGTGCTACGGTATTATCCCAAAATTTGACAGACCAATTAAGGTAGTTTGTAAGGTTCTACCAATAGACAACCTAATTGGAAAAGTATAATGTTCTTATATTGTTGGAAAAGTTACTAAACTTACAAAGTTAAAAACAAAACTACTTCTTCCAATATTCCAAATGCAAATTAAATGCAACCAAAACTTTCAAGATATTTCTAAAATTGACAAATTTTTATATATTATAATCAAAGTTGAAATCTTGAAACGAAAAGTATTATAAGTCATTACTATAGCAGTCACCTTTTTAGCCATAGCTACGAAAACTGTAACCTTAAAACACGAAATCGAAAATGCGAAGGTTTTCATAGAACTAAAGATTACATCATAGAAATAATGGAGGAAAAAAGTGCATAAATTGTAAGGCTCCTGGACATATAGAATCTGGGGTATCCCAGTATCTCAAACCAAAAACCCACCTTCGAAAATTCTAACAGACCCAAAATTCTAGCTTTGTCATAAAATCTCCTCTTCCTTAATCAGCTACGCACAAGCCATTTCTAAAAGCACCAATCCTTCATACACTTCCAATGACACCTCTGAATTCAAAGATTTCTTAACTGATATAAAAGAACTTTTTTATCCATTCAAAAACTGCATTTCGAACCTTAAATCAGCAATTTCTAAATCAAAACAAGCCAAATCTCCAATTGATGATTTTTTTTATTTTAATAGAGGAATTCTTTTCCTCTGCAAATTAAATTTAATTAGTTTTTTAAAATTAATTAATAAGTCATCTAAAATAATAGAACTCAGGGAAAGGACATTTTCTTTTGTGCAGCTTTTTGCCATGTCTCCATCTCGAAGGGCCCTGCTGAACCAAATACTCCAAAAAACTTGTCAGTTATATTTTTGGATGGTCTACATTTCAAATAAGACTCGATTCGGGTTATACATGACAGAAAAATGTTTTTCTCATTATTTGGCTTTCAACCAGATATGATACATGTTTCATGTGTGCCAAAAAAGGGGGGGGGGGATAGAAGCAAGGAAAAAGGTGCTGGGAATAATTTGCTTGGACCTAGAATAATTTAAACCACGATAGATCTAGTAGAACTATACAGGGAAAAAAGGTAACTTTTTTCAACAAGGTAAGAAGTCTAACAGAAGTGAGTAGTTGTTCAATTGAAACAAAGATTCTTCGAGATCCGAACTGAATCCAAAGAATTTACAATTAATATATTTTGCTCACAATATTAATTTCTGCTTCAAACTGCATCTAAAAACATCATTATATACAGAACTAGAAAATTCAGTTTACTTAAGTTCTTTGAATATTTACAAAAGAAACTTCGGGAAATGATCATTGGATTTGTGGAAGATGTATAATTGGTAAAAAACAATAAAATCTTGCGAATTGAGCCAATTAAAATAAGAATGACAATCACAGATTTATAGGATTTATACTTCAATTATTGATGTTATTATACAGTTACTTATTCCACAGGCATAGTCAAAGAAGCCATTAATATGCTTAATTATAAGGATTAAAATCTTTAATTTATTCATTATATTACGTGCATTTTTCATGTTCGTACTAGAATCAATCATGATTGCATGCATTTTTAATTTATCGAATAAAATGATTGGTTACTTACCGGCTCTCATTTTAATACTTAAATTTTCTCTAATTAATGCAAATAAGGTGGTACTAAAATTCACTTTCATTTCTTCATTTAAAGGCATGTTCATCCGTATTAGTTTCTGAAAAAAGAAGTAAAGCACATTTACGAATGTAAATAATATAATAACAAATCAATAAAAATGCCATTAACTATTTCATTTTTGGTCAGTGGATGACATACAATGCTAAAATGTCTAAATCAAAACAGAATAAAAAGCTTTAAGCGCACTTGTATTGTTCACAAAATACACATCTTTATCTTCTCTCTGTGAATAAAATTCTTACTCGATTTGGTCGATATAAAAATGATTTTCTGTATTTTATTTTATTACATTTTTCTCTGTCTCCGGTTAACCCAGATTTGTGATGCTCTAGATTGGTTGTGATCTCAGTTAATCCGATTTAACTAGGTTTTATACTGCACGCACGCACACAATTTAGGCGACCATGAAGAAATATTGTTCACTATCCAACCATATTGTCTAATCGTAAAGCTCGCAAATAGAAGCTCAAAATTTCTTCATTGAACAAAAAACGAAGTTCAAATTTAAAAAAAAAAATGTATCAGCAGATTGCGCGAGAAAAGAAAAAATTTCAACTACTTTTTTCCAATTTTTAATAATATTATTTTGAACTTCATTATATAAATAAAAAAGAAGTAACCAATTTTAGTTTCTAAAACTGAGAAAACAATCCTGATATAGTTTGTAAAAATAAACTATTCTTGCTATCAAAATTGAAGTGATGGGGTCTTTGGAGTATGCACCCCCCCTCAGAAAAATAACCAAAAAATATGCATAATGGAAAGTCTTTTACCTTTTCGGTTTGAACTAGTTCAAAGCAAATGAAAGGAAAAATATAATAGAAGTAACAATTTCTCTGTTCTCAGCATATTTTATTTTAAACATACTTTTTTTTGTTGATTTCAATGAATAGTTTTACAATATACGTGCCGCAGATATCTTTTTTTGATCAAAAAATAAATGATAACATAAAAAATATTTAATTGAAAAACCGATCTTTTCGCTAATATTATTTTTTTCATTCGATTGAGAACAACATGATTGTTTGAAGAATTCATTGTTGAATTTTAGGGATATAATAATCCCTGCAATTAAATGGAGGAGAAAAGCCAACTCTTCTGAATGCTATTTTTTGAGTTTTAGAAGTACCTTCCAAAAAATATAAGTTTTTTAAGTTTGTGTAAAGGATAATTTAGCGGAAAAATCCTAATTAACGGGGACAGCTTAGTGCGGTTTCCAAAACCGCGCCAAAGTGCCAACTAACGCGGGAGTTTCCAACTTAAAATCGTTATGTCTGGGTACAAGATTGTCGTAACAACAATTTTATTAACTTTGCAGTTGTAATGAAGACATGTAAAAATGGACCGCATAACAAAAGAAATATCTATGAAAAAGAAACGGGAAAAAATCTCTGACCTTATTCTAAAGAGACGTCTGCATCCATCGACAGGAAAACGGTTGCCTACCACTTTTACGAAACAAATCACACGATACTGCTTTGCAACGGAATTTATTCTAATTTTTAATACATTTTTAAGCTAATTTTCTTCTTTCCTTCGGTAAAACTAATTTTTTTCAAAGCGATCCATTTTGAACACTTTTAACTGACAATTTATTTTCACAATTTGCGGAACTCAGTGATATGTCACAGACGAATACAGTCTGGTGTGAAAAAGGGAATTTCAAAAATTTATCTTACTCTTATTGTTTAGGTTTGCCATGAAATAGGTAATCTAGGAAAAGCTACCATTTTGGCGATTTATTGCCGAAACATTTCACGTTGCCTAGCTGCCCCTGTAAAATGGGATCCAACCACCTTGGGGTATATTTCAGATTTTTATTATTACTAAGAAATAGCTGAAATATCTAAGTAAAATTTGTTCATATTGATTAAACCTTATGCATGTAATGTTATGAATTATAGATATTCATGTTGATTTGCTTAATTTAAGGAAGCCAGTGATTAAAACAATACATAGTATCGTAATGTTTTAATTGTTATCCCAACATATCGTAACATTTTAATTGTTATCCCAACATATCGTAACATTTTAATTATTACCAAAATAATCGCGATAGAAACTTGATTTTTATTTATTATTTTTAAAACTCATCTACTTAGTTACTCTCCAGATATATCTATTTTCCCCAGCATTTCTTTATCGTTCGAAGGGCGGTATTGTAGAACTCAGCAGATCGAACCCTATTTTCTTCATACTATGGATTATTCCAATATACAGCTTCCTCGAACCAAACAGATCAGCATTAATACCCGTAAAAAAAGCTTCAAAGCATTAATAGTTATCGCTTATAACACTGTGTACTAAAGGTACTCCAACGTATATATAAAAACATAGAAAAATCATTGAAACTTGAAAAACATACCCAGAAAAATCATGTATACGTGTGTCAGGCTTCTGGGGTTGGAAAAAAAAGGAAAAGAAATTACCTTGTAAGCTAATCTAGAGGGGCACTTGTTTCCAAAACCTAAAGGTGGATCCATGTTCCTCAGCATGTCATACATATCCGTGTAGTGAATGAAACCTCTGCAAGGAAACGAAACTATGTTTAATAGCAATTATTTAATTATAACAATTCCTCATGTCATTTGTGTACATTCTTTTTTCCTCTAGTCCATTATTGAAAGAGTTAAGGGAATTAAATCAGCCATAAGAATTCAAAGATCTTACCACGTGTACGCATACTATATTTTGAAATGCCAAATTAAGAACGAGGTAAAATATTTCAGAAAATATATTAATTTAGTTTCGAGTAAGAGAGAAAAATGAAACTGTAGCATTTTTTAAGTTTAAATTAGCGAAGTCAAAGGTAACATCAACAAGTTTCACATTGTGAGGTTGGCATTAAAACTGTTTAAAATATTTTTCATTTATTAGTACATATGTTTTTCTTTTGTTCCACAACGATGATAATAACATGCTATTTTTAGATGTAATATCATTTGATAGATTAAATTTTTTTACTTTCAAGGACACACACTGCAGTCAATTTTATTTTACTGTTTGACCACCACAGAATGTAGGCATTCATTAAATGTCTTCTAAAATCTGAAAGAAAATTCACGATGGCGTAACGTTTTACCAAAAAAGGAACAAATTTACAGATTAAGATTTAATCAGAGGTATAAATTCAATGAGAGTTCCATATAATTCTTTCAAGAAAATATCTATGGAAGTGATTCTCAGCATTTAGAACTTGGGAGTACATTTTTCTCCGCAAAGGATTTTTCACATTTTTCAAAATTTGAATCGATGTATCTTAAAAATCATTCACAAAAATTACATGAAATTTGGAGTGCATATTCTTTGTATATATTCAAGTAGCAGTCTTTCTTTAGATATTTTGAAATGAAGAAGTACATTTAGAAGTAAAAATGTTTAAGCCAATATTAATTTTAAAATATATAATTTTGAACCGCGAAGACACATTTTTTAAAACACACAGTATTTTCTTTTAAAAACTATTAAAACTGTGATTTTTCAAGATATATTTAAAGTGAAATAAAATATTTTTCTTTAGTATCATTTATTTATTTTGTGTTATTTAAAAATTCTTAAGCAATACGAAGGTTATTTTTTCAAATAAGGTCAATTTGTGAATGAGGGTGAGATTGGTACTCGATCGATGCAGTGCGTCAGTGCAATTGCTCCCTGCATGCTTTGCACGTGTTTAAACGCTATTTGTAGCCGCATTATTTGTGCTGAGCTGTAGAAATTTATAATGTTTAAGAAAATTAAGTCGCTCGCCGTATTTGATTCTTGAGTGCATTAGCGGAAATTCACCATCAGTTACGGCGATAATCCTAAATTGGGTGTGAATGTTTCTGCACAAACACAAAGTCTAATCAGGTTTTTGGATGGATCATCCACCTGAAAACCTAGAACTTGAACACAGTGATTTTCACTAGTTTTGGTATTTAAAGGGGTTTCTTGGTGGTCAATGGTTCGACGACAACGAAGTGAAAACTGCGGTCATGGATTGGGCTTCTCCACAGATGGCAGTTATCTTTGACGTCTTAGTTCAAAAACTTGTTGACTGGTATGAGAAACGTCTGAACAAAAATGGAAATTATGTAAAAAGTAGATAAAAATGAGTAGAATATGAGAAAAAAAATATTTTTTTAATGATATTTACAGAATTTTTCATTATATTAAAAAAATGGACCTTATTTTAAAAATACTTCTCGAGTCATCAAAAACCCAGTTTGAATTTTTATTGACTAATTCTCTACAGATAGAAAAATAGCGAGAATAATTTGACTTCTTTTGTTTTGCATATACCTACTTGCATTTGGCGATGGTAGGGAAAGCGTACTTACGTTGCGTTTGGATCATATTCTGCCCAGACTCTAATGAATTCATCCAAATGATGTGCACCTAAAATTGACGGGTCACGAGTGAGGTAATCAAAATTATCCATGATGACGGCGACGAATAAATTAAGCATCTGAGGAAGCAAAAATACACACGGTTAGCAAACACTGAATTTCGAAACAAATCATATTCAAACAAAAGGAGCTTATTTTTCTTTTAAAGCTGCATCTATAATATAATATAAAGAGGCATTTATAGATCAATTGACTTTTGCTTCAACCGATCGAAGATGGAGCTTATTTTTGCTCATTAAATGTGTTCCCATGGTCTATATAGATCAAGTAATTTTAAATGACTTCTTGTTAACGTTGCGCTTAGAAGCAATACGAGGGTTAGAAATTCGTCATTCTGAACCTCGGTCAGGTGAAGAGGAAAACACTCCTACTCATCAAACGTCCACAGAATGCTAACGGGAAGACTCGGAGATTCGACAGATTTAACATACATCAGCCTCACTACACGGTGGGTGGCATCAGGACCGGAACTCAAGACCCGACGGAAACAATGCCAGTCACGAGTATGACCTACAAAGGCTACTTATAATTTTTAAAGAATAAAAGTAATTTAACGAGTTAGGATGGAACAGTAGAGTGCTAATTATCTGAAATAATTGTGAGGACTGGAGGATATTCGATCATTAAAGGAAAATAATTGTACCAGTATCATAGGAGCAATATGAAACAACGAATCAAGGAAAATAAACATAGAACTGTATGTGGTTTGTTTCACGTGTCTTATAAATAGCAGAAAGAGTAGACTCGCTTAGTTTGAAATTTAAAATGGCCTATAAAGTAGACCAACAATTTAGGAAAACAAGTCCGAAATTTTATTTTGCTTCTTAACTGAGACTAGTTTTCCTTCTTTAACTGAATTACTATTTTAAGTTTAACGGAAATGCTAAGAACAATACATCTACACTTAGTCGCCAACGTGAAAGGCAACAATGGCGTTCCTACGAGTGGGAGTAAAGGGACATATGTATCCCCAAGACTTTTTCTGGCAATGTCTTCGCAATGAGGGTAAACCCACGCCATTAACAAAAGCAGGTTAGTCACGTAGACCGGTTGTTAGGGAGGGGGAAAGCACTAAAGGTTGCTAGCGAAAGTTGTACATGGTGCTCAAATTCACAAGCGCTTTTCAGATAATAGATACTTAAATCTTCAGATAATCAGTGACAACTTTGAGACCAAGCTCAATTTATTAGGTAATAGCTATGGTTAATCCATATGATGTGGTCTTCAGTGGAATCAAGATCTGTTTCGGCTTGGACACCACAGGCCAAGCAATTCATGACCATGACTTCTCGGACACATAAAAGAACAGAGTCAAACAAAATAAATGACAATTGAACTTACCAGAAATGAACAGAAGAAGATGAAGCTGACGAAGTAAGAGTAGGCCAGATTGCTGCCACACTCGTCCCCCTGCTTGTTGGTTTTGGGATCGCAGGGTCTGCCCTTGACGCAGTCGAGCATGATGGCCTGCCACGCTTCACCCGTGGCGCACCTTTAATGAAAGAGCAAGCAACATCTCTGCATGTGGATTAGAGACAGCGACCAAACTGTAAGAGTGCAGCACGGACAACAACTAGTCATGTCATGCAAGCGGCGAGGCATGCAGAGAAAGAAAGAATACAGGAAAAGGACACTGACCCTGAAACTTAAAAGCACAGCCACTTCTGGTTACGGAAACAAATCGGTTTTTAAAATAAGGCCTTGATTTTACCGAAATTCATGTCCATGATCAAAAATGTTTCCCGCGGAAAAAATTCTGCTTTAGGCGAAAGAGAGTATGTGTATCCAATATCTTTAAGTTAACTCAAAAACTATTTTTAAACTGGTCGATTAAAACATTTTAAGTATGGGCTCCTTTGCATAGCTTATGTGATTGTTTTAAGCGACTAAACTGGATCTTAGAGAATTTCATAAAGATTTTTCTGTTCAATGTATTAACTGCCAAATATCTGAGCTCCACAAGGGTACAGTTTTATATTTGCCGATTTATTTATGCTTTAATTCTTGGAAAAAAAAAAAGCAACAAAGCTTAAATCTGAAATCGAACTGCATTACTTGGGATAGCGCAGCTATTTCTGTAAGCATAAATAATGCATAATTGTTTCATGGAATTCTTTTTTTAAAAAGAATTTCAGCAAGCAGCATACATTATGTTGTAACCGGGGAAAACTTCGCTCATTTCATCGTGAGAAGGACAAATTACCGTATACTTCCATCTATAAGCCGAGAATTTTTGAAACTTTTTCTACGCTAAATTACGGGGCTCGACATCTATATGAATTCCTTTTAGCTGATGAAGGTACGTAAATACTTTTCCGTTAGCAGTGCGCAAGTGATAAATCACCAAATATAGCATGTTTTTATTTCTTTAGTTTATACCACCAAATATAGCATGTTTTTATTTCTTTAGTTTATACATCTCAAGTTTACGAGGAAGATAATTCTAAATGAGTGATAATTCTCTTTATGAAAATGAGTTATTTTATTTTTGAAAGTATTTATATTACTTGTTTGCTGAGTCGTCGATGTATATGATTTTCAATTTCCGCTCATTTTCTTCACAAACGTTTTGAAGGATACAAAAAAAAAAAAAAAAAGACTAGCATTGATACCACATTTCGAACACATGATAAATGAATGGTGATAATGCACTAGCTTCATACAGGGTTACCAGAATTACAGTCTGGAGTTTTCTTTATAGTGATTTGATTGGAAACATTCCACCCTTTATACCTACTAGGCAACATGTTTCAGCGTTATAGTTTTTTTTTTTTTTTTTTTTTTTTTAAATTTCTGCTACACTATATTGGATTTTAATTATGGACAGATTTTTGAGGGGAGGGGGGAACGTACTTTCAGCTTATACACGGTCCGTCTTATATTCGGAAATATACGGTAAGTAGAAAACTGAAAAGCTGTAACTTAATTAGAATCCTGTTGAAATGAATGCTTTGAAAAATAATACGAGCCGATGCCGTTATTTTCAACAAAGAAGAACAGATGACAAGTTGGCAGAGAAATAAGAAAAACGCTTCATTTTAAATAGCATTCATTCTATGCAAAATGTTCAGCCTCCATACACACACACATTCAAATATTCTCCAATTTAGTCCTGACTGATTGTTAAAATATTGTTATCGGGTTTGGAAGATAGGGAAAAAAATCATATATATTAAAAGTTATAAATTTATTTAAAATTGTAGAAATAGAAAAGTAAAAGTATGAACTTAAAAAAAATTCAGTCCAGATGAGGCCAACAAAATAAATATCTTAGAAATGATGATAAATGAATTGAAAATAAAAAAAAATTACAGTATCTCTTTTCGTACAACTTTGATAAAATTCCAATAAATAAAAATTGTAACAAACTACGCAAACAAGCTAGGAAAGTTTAAAAATAAGTTGGTGATTGAAAAACTTTCAAATTTAACAGAATTGACATTTAATTTTTATCGTGAGATTTTGGATATAAATTTGAGAAAAATAAACTTGAATGTCATTTATACCTAGAAAGACTTATAAATTCTATGAATTTACTTTGTTTTCATAAGTTTATTAGAAATTTAAAACACTGTAGTGACTATAAAAAAGTTAATGAATTAGCATTTAAAATAACAAGTTAATATAATGAAAAAAATCCTTTTCACTTGGAAGCTACGTTTTCAAATCATATTTTTTAGAAATACTTTATTATATTAACTAAATTTTAAAAAAAATAAATGTATAGTATCAAATCAGAAGCAGGGAAAAATTTAACAAAAGTTAAGGAGCAAAGGTGCAATTTGACAGTCCCTGAACGGAGAATTAGGGGCAGAAAACTATTTATTATGCAATGCATTTTAAGAGTACTAAATTTGTTGTAATTAAACAATTGTTGTAATTACTAAATTATTATTTGTTGTAATAACTACAATTGAATTTACATAAACTATTTAAATATTTTAGTACAGTACTAAAAAAACTGTATACGCTTAATAATATTTCTCGAAAAAGCATGCATGAAAATATTATGAAGACGAATTATTCTCATTGCATACATTTTTCGAAATTTATACGAATAAAGGTCTTAGAAATTTCTAGCTAGTTTTTTCTTCTTCTAAGTATGTCTAATAATATTGCTATGAATGAGAATATCTGAGAATAGAATTGAAAAATCTCTAATGAAAAAGAACATGAAAAGAGGCATACACAATAAAGAAATTAAATTTTTTTTCACAATTTCGTAATATAAATCAACTTAATTTTTTTACTTTTACTATGTCATAGAAATCCTTAAACATCTAACTTAAATTTTCAAATGTAATGAAATAAATTTATAAAAAATGAACTGTATGATCGAAATTTAATTGCACTTTCGTTGAAGTGGCTGAATTAGCAACTGTTTTGAACTTCCATGATTTTTTTAAACATATCTTTCGATTTTATGACTAAAAGAGAGACATTAAAGCAAAACCCCTTATTACAGTAGGCACTCTTTAATCCGGGATTCGATGTTCGACACATTCTATAATTCGGCCCCCATCGAACTGTTTACTTTCTGATTTTTTTCGTATGGATTCGGAATTTTTTCGACATTGACCACAAAGTCCTGATGTTGAACTGTTTGGTTTTTAACAGCGTTTATTTTGACTGTCAGTTTTTATTTCAGTATAGTGTTTCTTGCTTTTTAGCAAGCTACATAACACGTTTGTATTTTTTTACAATTGCGTAATAATGTACAGTATATGCTCAATAAGCGAAGCAAATGTTCTTCAAGGGTTAATAAAATAATAAAATTAGTAAACATAATCAGGTGACTAGAGTTGCTCGTCACAGCTTGCTTTAACTATCGTTGTACAGTATTAATTTTTGAGCTGTGTGTTTTTTTTAATCAATACAAGAATATTCAATTAAAATAATGTTCAACGTTTGAATTCAATTTTATAGATGCCAGAATGAGACGAAATACTTTGTTGGATACTTGTATCATCTACACAAATTAAGAATGTGTGTCAATACTGTTCATACACGTTTTAAATTTTTGGTTAAAATTTTGGTAATTGGATTCAAATTTTATCTTGAGTGATCATCTTTGATATCTACGTTAAAACTATATTAACGATCGATAGTTCGTTAAAATTACTATTCCAATACTGCCGTAGACTCGAATGTCCTAGATGAAAGTGCACCTGCTGTAAATCGAAATGCGTTTTTAAAGCAAATAATATAAATAAAAATGAATTTAATACTGAAATTAATTTTTTAGATGAGGGGGAGGTATTTTACATTTAAGAAATAAAATTTTTACAAGTGGCCAGTTTTGATGTGACACAACAGAAATCCCGTATCAAAAAAGAAAAAAAAAGGAGGAGCATGTTCTCCTTTACAAGCAAAAACAAAGAGGACGAAATGAACACACATTTGCAATGACATGAACAGCACACATTTCACAAGCATGCATCACACACAATGAGATAAAAGAAAACCATTAAAAGCAATAGAAGTGCACAACATTCTCAGCCGTTCACGTTAAAATGCTTTTTTTTTCTAGACAAGAAGCAACACTCGGTCATCAACAGGTTGGAATGCTCACACAATACGACAATAGGCTTAAAGAATGGAAAATTCTCTGCAATGTAAAACAACAACAACAACAAAAAAGAACAGTTCCATGGGACATGCACTGGTCAGATTAATTTTTAAAATTATATCAATTAAAACAATTTCTTTCCAAATTTGGTAAAGCTTATAAATAAAGGCATGCGATGACATCATGATAAAAAAAAATAGCATAACTTTCACGTTAGCAGTTCACACTGACAGACAAGCGTTTTGTGATGCAATATCTTTTTTCTTTTTTAAAGAAATATTTTATTAAAAAAGAAAACATGGCTTTATACTGGTCTAAGACATTGGTTTTTATAGAGAATGTGCATGACTGACACAATTTCACAGCAACAGATACAACGTTTTAACTTGCCTGAAAAGCAGCATTAGTCCTTGAAAGAAGTTTCTGAAGTTATTGTGGCGACTTATGGCTGTTTCAGGGTTCAGTTCAATATTACCAAATACCTGCGGAGTCGTGCAGATTAAAGATGCTGTTATTCACACACACACACACACACTTAGCATTCATTTGAAAATGCCCTATTATTAATATTCTATCTAAACCGAACATACTGACTAAAATGAATTTTAAGTAATGAAGGATTTCAAATAGATAAAAAAAATGAAAGATAGAAGATAATACATTAAAAAAAGTGATGGATGCAGTTATCATTTTCATATTTTCTCTCTATACTTACTACCTTACTTGTTTTCTATACTAAGAGGGAAGATAAAGTTCTGAAAAATGTAAAGTGAAATTGAATAATGCAATGAAAAGCTCTAATTCTACAGCTACTGCTAGGAGGAAAACTTTCCTAGTCTGACTAAAGATAAGGTGTGATAAAGTCAGGCATATGCAGGCTGGCTAAAGTAGATAAAAGTTGAAACTAGAACAGTCCACATTTTGCCACATTTAAGACCTTTTATTTAAATTAAATACGCCAGAGCAGCATTGTGTTTATTCTGAGGCTTAATTTTTCTGTTTAATGGATCAAATTCAAAAAGAAACAGCTTTTTTTTAAACCAAAGAAAAATTCACAAACACAATTAAATTAATATGAAACGAATATATGTATTTTCTTTCGCTCTTTCTTAGACTTTTTTAGCATTGTGCATCGAAATAAATTCATGATCGGAAGTAAAATTCCATTTGACAAATTAGTGCAATTAATTACTAATTTGAGCCTCGCCATGTAATTTTAATCTTTTGAAATTTTGAGTGCTTATTGTTGACGCTTTGAAAAGAAACCCGATAGCACTGCGAAGTTTTTAAATAACTTATGTAATTCTAAAATCTATTCGAGTACTTTGATACAATGGGAAAATGTTATCTTAAAGAATAGTGTATGTGAAAAGATTTTAAATAATTAATAAAAACTAATCGTATTTAAGAGCCTTTTAAATACCAAATAGCTTTTTAAATACCAAATTTTACTAATTCT